>JAACJM010000384.1:0-57726 GCA_013368315.1 Tetrapyrgos nigripes
GCTCAAAACCGAGGTAGCTCATCGCGAGGTTATTGTTACCGAAATCCCTAGATTATGGTATTGAACGCATGGCGTCAATTCAAGAACAACATTCATTCCAGTCAAAAACCAACCAACACTTACTTGAGGATATAACTAGGCACTGCCTGTCCATTCTGCTGCAAATGGAAATCTGGCTGGGGGTATCCATAATAGCCGTTCCTAGCACCTATGGATTCCCCTGCGTAGGGTGTTACACCCGCAGGTACACAGAGCTCGATTTGAGGGAAACTAGGGTCAGTGTAGTTGAGCTGGATGGATACACCCTTTCCCATGGCATTGAGTGTGCATGGCCCTGGTTGGAGTGAGCGATGGAGCAAGGGAGAAGCGCCGACGAGAGCGAGAGGGAAGAGGAGGAGAGAAGTAAACATGATATAGATAGTAGATGTCTTGGTTCGAAGCGAGTACCTTGTTGAGAGAGTGAATCCTGGCTTTTATGTGATCCGTCTCTCAAATTCGTAGAGCTCTCTCACTCATCTAGAGGCTAGAATGCAAAAGGCTATGCTATGTCCACTGATTTAATTGCAGTTGGGCCAGAAACCCAAGTCCCGACGCCGGTGCCAGTCACGCCACAGGCTGCCAGTGTACATACAGCTAGTCAAAGTGAATACAACCAATACAGCCACAAGTCGAGCTCCGGGTCAAAAGTGAAGACGAAGCACGCAGACTAGACTGGTCCAGGCTAAAGACTAACTTGAGCGCATGAGGTTATGAAACGTTGACGGTTGAGGAGGTTTTAACCACAGAAGGGTGCACCATACACTCCAGAGGTACAGGCTGTGGTGGTACTTGTGGACAATAGACATCATGTGCATCTTGACCGGTGACCCCTAGAGCTCGTAAGCGATTATCGTCATGACATACCCCTAGGACATTGACGAAAAGTGGCACCGAAGTAGCTCGTATAAAGAGAGGTTATTACCAACGTCACCCATCTATCTGCATAGATACAAATAAAGTGATCCATTTCTACTCATTGATAACGCATTTCGATGAGGATAATAAGGCGACTTATTGCTATTTCATGAAATAATGACATCACGAAAAAAAAAAAAAAAGTTTGACTAAGACGCGTCAAAGCCTGCCCTCAATTAGGGTCAAGGGTTTTGTAGGCTCTCGTCACCATCGTCGTCTGTCGCACAGTGCACACAATGGTGAACCGCCGTATACCAGATGCTGCAAAGCGGATAGCAATAAAGCTTGATGCTCGTAACCCAGATATACCCCTTCACACTAAAGAAATCCTCCAAATATGCGACATGTCACTCCGAACCCTTCAGCGCGCTCGTCATAGGTGGAGAACAACTGGAAATGTAGCAAAAGCAGCCGCTATTGGTAGAGGCCGACCAACACTTCTCAGCAAAAATGACATCAAGTTTCTCATTGCGCTTCTCCGTCACAAGCCAACACGCTTCCTTGACGAATATCAAACACTTCTTGCAGAACGACGATACAATTGGGTCTCGATAGCAGCTATTCATAATGCTCTGAGGCGAGAAGGGTTCAGTGTGAAGAGGATTGAGAAAGTTGCGAAGGAGAGGTCAAAAGAGAAGGTTGCTGCATTTGTTCGGGAGGCTGCGCAGTACAGTGCCCTGCAACTCGTCTCGATCGACGAGATGTCAAAGGATGACCGCACGTACACAAGGCTGTTCGGGAGGAGTGTTGTTGGGACTCGTGCTAAGAGCTTAGTACCATTTGTTCGAAAGCGACGGTTTTTCATTGCTGGCTGCTCTGGCACTGGATCAAGGCATAATAGCATCGCGGGTCGTTGAAGGTTCTTTACTAATGATGAGTTCCTGGTATTCCTTGAGCGTAACCTGGTGAGTTTTGTTGACTTTTTCTGCCTTTCCGACTCCTGATGTGTGTTGTAGCTTCCCGTGATGAATCCATACCCAGGCCCAAGGAGTGTCATACTGCTTGATAATGCACGTATCCATCACTCCGAGGCAGTGACTGAGCTTGTTGAAGCTTACGGTGCGTGTTACTAAAGCTCGGATCTAATAGAGTCTAAGCCTCTCGTTTTTTAGGTTGTCGGTTGCTCTACCTCCCTCCATATTCTCCGCAACTCCAGCCTATTGAGTTGGCATTCTCAACCATCAAATCACATATGAAACGGTGGGGTCTTGGGTTTTATGGTACTGGCGCAGCTCTCTTCTTTGAGATTTATGATGCATGTAGTAAAGTTATCACTCCATCCATGACCTGGGGTTTCTTTCGACACTGTGGCTATCTTTGACGACGTTGTATATTACAATGATACAGAACAATACGACTATGTGATTTGTACACTTCTGATAGTCCCCAAAAGCAGAAATCTAACAATGTGATAACGAAAGCGTGCAATAATGAAAGACGAAAGTGGTACAGGAGAGAAAAGACTTCACCAAATGACACCCTTGATGCCAAGGCTCCAGCGCTCTTGTGCATCTCGCACATCTGCCCGCTGTCCCACAACAAGCGCCATCTCCTTCAAATCATCATCCGTGACATGTTTCAAACAATGTGGACCAGTGATCTTGTTTTGTCGAAGTAGATCAATAATCTCGGGATCAAGGCCATACTCCACTTGCCAATCTTCGAGGCTCTGTTTGGGCTGAAGAGCTGGGGTGTTGGTGGGCTGAACTGGAGTAAGGGGTACTCTCTGCTGAAGCTGAAGGGCTTCGCCAAGGTTGATGGTGATGTTTGGGGAATGAGCTAATGACGAGTTCTTCCGACGAGCAGCTAGGGCAGCAATGTTGTTAACATCATCACTGGCCCTGATAAAGTAATGATGTGCGGGAGGTTTTGTGATAGTGACGTCCTCTTGATTTGCTGCCTGTGACACGGAGTGTAAGTAAGAAAGCCGAGATTGAAAACAAGGTCATACCATCGCAGAAGCCCAATAATCAAGAGCTCTGATACTCAATGGAATATGCGATTGTCCGTCATCAGCAATGAGGCAGTGCTGTGATAGACATTTAGCATCTTCGCATGCATGTTCGTTCATGAGTGAATGAACGAAGTCCTCAATAGCCTTCTCCTCAGCCGATTTCTCGTGGGTCTGAGAGAAAATCAGACATATATATGCATAGTGAGTACAAATGACACACCTTTTTAACCCGTTTAGCCCGTCCACTATCATCCTCAGCTTGCGCACTCGAACGAACAGTAGAATCAGGTGGTGGTGTAGCCTCCTGTTGCTGCATAAACATGAGTCACATACATATAGTGCAAGACAACGAAACTCACCTCTAGTTCCTCTACAATGATCTTGAGGTCAGTGTCAACCTTCCCATTGACCTGACGAATACAGTCTTCCCAAGCGGCAAACGACATAAGGGGAGTTTCCTCACTCCGCAAACTGTAAACTTGACGGTGGTTGAGCGAACGCGGCCAGCAACAATCATGTACTTCAGTGGTACTTGCAGATTTCCCAACTGCGCAACCTTCTCCATCACCTCTGGCAGGAAATCCTCTAAACGAAGGGCCTCGTGCGCAAAAAAGACTTCGCCAGCGACAGGTTTTGGCTTCCTGGCATCCTTTCTGCGCTTTTGTCCAGGTTCAAGAGGAGGAAAGGTCGGCTGAATGAATGGCTTGATGCGAATACCGTTGCCGTCATTGTGAATGGATTCTGTCAATGCCGCATATCCATATGCTTAGTATGTGTACCTCGAGCAAAGTTGTACCATACCTTCTCCCAAATGTTGATTGTATTCTTCCATCTCTACCCTTTCCCTCTCAAGTAAGTCCTCCTCTGGATACTGGTCCTCTTCCTCATCTTCGTCATCCAAATCACGTCTGCTTTCAATGTACCTCTCTATGTCTTGTGAAGTGGGTTCTTCGGGGCGATGATCATCTTCATCTTCATCAGGAAGTGTGCCTTAAGGAGTGCGTTGTGGAGACATAATAAATATACGAAATGTGTGCACTGTGCGACAGACGACGATGGCGACGAGAGCCTACGAAACCCTTGACCCTAATTGAGGGCAGGCTTTGACGCGTCTTAGTCAAACTTTTTTTTTTTTTCGTGATGTCATTATTTCATGAAATAGCAATAACTCCCGGAGTGACTGAGTATACTTCGTTTTGACAGGCCGAAGATGCCCAATGCTCCCGGTGTACACCGACAATTTCCCGTCTGCTCAGGTACCAGTTCTACCAACCTGAGTGTCAGAATCGCCGTTTCTCCTCCACCTGCGACCGGTAGGGAATGTCAAGGGAGAGGGATGTGGGTAGTGGATTGGGGTTGGGAGGGAACGGGGAGATGCTGATTGAATGCTAGGTCAGGCTACGCTGGAGTGATTGGTGTCGGGATCGTGTAGTAAAATGGACCCGAAATGGACCTAATGACTACTGGCTGGTAGTTATTGCTTATTATCGGACAGTCCTCGCGGCTCTCTTGCTTTCGTTGTGACTCTTTCTTCCTTTGGTGTCTTGCTTCCTTGTTGTCTAGCGCATTCTTGAGTATCCTGGTGCTTATATCTATGCTTATAAGATAGGCTCTGAGTCTTGCTTCCAGCCTCGGGGGAAACTTTCCTAGGAAGACAATATCTCACAATTATATAATGGGTATAGTATAAGTATCCGTCTTTTGCCGGTATAAACTATACTTTCACAACACCCACCCAAATAGCACCATCCCCACCACTCCCGCCGATCCCATCACCCCAAAACACCCTAGCACTCTTCACCGCACTGGAACTCATAAACTCACTCGTCCCCAACCTACTCCCATCTCTCCCAATAGCCCTCATTGCAGAATACTCATAGCTACTGTACATCTCCGCTGTCCTCATATACTCATACTTGTCTCGAAACCCATCTTCGTCTTGTTATTCAGCGATACAGCATCTGAGCCGTCAGAAGACGTAAACCCGAAGAGTGCCCATCATTCGATTTCGTTAGCAGCGTTCCGAGAGGCATAAATACTGAGGAGTTGGTTGCCAGTGGAGGTTTTGGAGGAGAGGAGGGCGATGGAAGGTTTAGTCGAGGGTGTTCCTGTCCAGTTGAAGCGGAGGGCACGGTATAGTATACAGGAGGATGAAAGTATGAAAGGTCAACAATCAAATTTGAAGAGGAAGGAAGACAACTTGGAAGATGAGAACACTCACAAGACTCTACATCCTTTACCCCAAACTGAACCGACCAAACCAAATCTCCGGTGGGAGTGTATTCCGAGAACCACGGCATAAACCCTATCTAGAAGACCCGACGGTAACAGGTCAGACTGAGATTTTTGCGACGAAACTGTGTCCACTCACCCGACCAAAAAGTTCCCATGAGGCTGCACCTGTATGCTTCTCTGACTCTCCGACACCGACCTATTGAACGGGACAACATCTTGCACGAGGGCCACCTCCATCTTCTCGAAATCCAACGTCAAAGCGCCTCTAGAAGAGTAATATTCATGATGTTGGCCGTATACACCAGCGTTGTCGAAGAGACTGCGTAAAGCGTAAATTTCCGTATCAGCAGTTGCACTGGTACTTTTGAGTAGGACGACTAGAGAAGGTAACTCACGTCATAACCCCCCTTGTCTCACTCTTCTCCATCCACCTCGCATGATGATGCCAACTAAATTGGGTCCCATCCCCTTCATCACTTGACGACGACGCCGTAGTGAAAGGAGAGTATCGTGCCCCTAAACGCCAGATGACGTCCCCATTTGTACCTTTGAGGTAGAAGACAGCGCTACAGTGTCGGGAGGAAATGAAGTAATTCCCAGAGGGGTCTTTTTCGACAGAGTTTATGTGCTGAATGAAGGGAGGGAGGGAAAGCAGGGGCAGGGAAAGGATATTGCAATAGAGAGGGAAGGAGGGATAAAGATAGAGTGAGATAGCGAGTGAGGAATCAACGGAGTCAAACAGAACACACTAGATAATCCCTAGGCGTACCCTCCGACGTTGCTGTATCCTGAACCGCAGTGTAACAGCCCTCTGGGTCAACATGTTCGGTGGATTCCCATATAAAGATGGCTTTCCCTAAAAGCCGAAACTGGTTTGAAACTGATCAGTGGTCAGCAAGCACACAGATACACTGGGGGCATGAGACGCACCACTCGTTATATTATGACACCTGCTCTGCGTAATGGCCAGGTCTTTCTGGCATCTCAGGCCTCAGGTGTTAGCCAGAGACGAAGATGGCGAGGAGAGGACAAGAATGGTCAATAGATTACTGAAGCGGACAATGCATCATTTTGAAGTCAGGGCCAAGGGCCCCGAACATCCTATAAAAGAAAAAGATGTAAGCAGAACATAATATTCAAACTTGGTGGAGACTAACAGAAGCCGGGGCGAATCTAAATGATAAATCGAATGAGACGCGCATGGGAGTTGGGGGGAAAACCTCGTTTGTTTGGCTCCATGTTTGCACACAAACAACTTACGCAACTTTGACATCGAACTGCAGAGACTACAGACTCGCTAGGTTTGCGAGGTCCATATATCAGCGTCTGTTTGAAGAGACGTCGCGTTGGAGGACCCTTTCCCTTATCCTCTCCGTCTATGAGCAGGCTTTTTCTTCTTCGAGCTTCAAGATTTCTAGCTTACAAGTACACTTGTGGAGTAGGGTTTAAGTCCATGGACGACTTTCCCTCGTGTATAATGGTTTTTTCCATCTTTTGCATAATTGCGTAGGTGTGAGTTTTTCTCCGGCGCTATTCATAATTTCTTATACTCGTTTGACTGATACCACGACGTTAACGGCGTTACCAGATACTACTGGCTTCCCTTTTTTGACCAGCTTCTTTTCCTACGACATTCATGATGTAATTCCTGCCCTATCAGCGCCTTATGAATTCCTTTTTGTCACCTCCGCCATTCCGACTTTTGACGACCTACACCGACTTTCTTCCTCTTTGGTATCACATCAAGTTTGCAACCATTTCGGAGCATCTTCCCCGGCATTACGAAGTCGTGAAGGATGATGAATACGACCATGATGCTCCCAGAACCTCTCAGCCCACTCCAGGAGGAATCATGACTGCCACCTCATCAACGTCTTCAAACTAAGACATACGAAGCTGCGGTGTTTCTTGACGGACTGGGAGAAAATTGAACAAACTACCGAGGCTTGTGGGCTTCTAGAATATGCTGGTGGACAGTTCCCGCTGATGCGCGGTTGTACGGACTTCCTCTCCTGGATGTACCTCCGGATTTTGGTCATGGGGTCAGTCGTGATGATACTCCTCTCTGATGCGTATATAAATTTCTTCACATATTAACCTCGCTGACGCTGAAGTACTGTAGGTCTTTTTGTTCCTTTTTTCGTCCGTTTCGCCCTCAGCTTGTTTGTACCAATCAAGTTCCCTGCAGTGCATCTCGTCAATTCTGCAACCGTTTGGGATGCCCTTGAACTGCTTTCAGAGCGACTAGAAGACGAATCATACGATTTCTCTGCCCCCCAGAAGCCTCAAGCCCACCCTAGAACGAGCAGGAGCTGCCACCTCATTAGACCCTCAAGACCAGAACATACACTGGAGCTTATTCAGACGAGTATAGAACATACTTGAGACGTTACAGAGGTTCTTTGACGCTGGGGAGCTGTTGGCGAACACAGCTTGACGATGCGTTAGGTGGTTGTGGACGGATAGATATGTTCTCCTCAACGTACCGGCATATTCTTGCGAGACGATTTGACATGATGGTATTCCTCTCTGGTGTGCGTTTCACTCTATTGCTGTTTTAGCCTTGTTGATGCCGTATCATAGGCGTTGCGCTTTTATCAAAACTCTCAAGGTTTCTATGCCAATCATCCCCTCTCCCCAAGCACGCGGCCGTTTGATACGGCCTTTCATGATCAGAGAAAGCGGAGAATTGGCGGAGAACACAATTCCTACGCCTCCAGTCACTCAAATACCACTCTAGGAAGAACGGCGGCTTCAATCTCATCAAAACTTTTACCCGCAGCGCCATCGTTACTGGATGCGTTGAGACCATACTCGGCGCGTCAATGAGGCTTATAGATACTTGGAAGCTCTGACTTTTACATGTGCGGTTTTGGGTATGATTGATTAAGAAAGGCTAAGCTGCTGTATCGGCATGGGTGAAGGAGGCACTGTTGGGAATGAAAAGAAAATTGCAGAATCGGGCTAGTACCCACTGTAAGCACTCTCGTCTCACGTTTCAATCGGCTCTTTGACGACGTCTTATTCCAGGGTTTTTGGCTTTTATCCTTCTCTTAGAGTCGTTCCCGTCCAATACGTCCCATTTACAATTATCTTTGGCCATGTCTAATTTGTACCACAGTATTACCTCCGCTTCGAGTCTACACCCATTCTGTGCAATTTTGTCAATCTTTGGGCTTCTAAGACATGGCGGATTGCGATCCAGACACTTCAATCCTAACATCGAGACAGCAACAGCTACCACGTCACCAGCACTCAAAAAGCAAACCATACGAAACGGCGTCATTGCTGCGTTTACTACGATGTTTGACGTGCTACCAGTGCTCGGATTGTGTTTGTGGACTCCGCATGATTGTATATCTGCTTTCTTCAGAACCGACGTACAGAGATCCTTCTTGGGGAATATCATAGTTTCTCTCCGTGTTGTTCTTGCTGATGCTGTCTTGTCTCTTCCTCTAGACTGAAGCCTTCCTCCATCATCTGCGCTGCATGTCTGATCCTCAATACCAGACGTTCTTTTCTTCACTCAGCGCCAAATTATCAAGCTTCCCTATCCAAACCGACCCTTCCACGTCGTCGACGTCGGCTGCACTCCTCAAGTTACTTGCCGTCTTTCTGCAACCGTTCTCAAAGTAATCGAAGTCTTTCTCATTCATCTTGAAGCCTGTCTCGCTCATAATTGTGAGAGTGTACTTCATGGCTTTAGCTCCCGGCTCCCACTCGTACATCTACGGTCAAACACTCTTCCCTCTTTTTATATAGGGACAACAATCAAGTCTTTGATCCTCTCTTTTCCCGAGTACAAGATGCTCCTGTCTTCAAACGCTGTTGCCCATCTGCCAGCCGCTGCGGCGCTAACGTACTCCCTTTCTGGATTTCCACTGGTAAGCGAATACCAGAAATCCTATTCGCAAAAGTTAATAATGGTTGATCAAGGTTCATTGTCGTGCCTTTCGATTGTATAACGTCCGGTATCCGTCTGCGGGTTTATAATAACCAGAGTTTGATTTTGCTTCATTTTCTTCTTGACCAACCCTGCTTATTGCCGTCGAAAGAGAAAAGGAACTTAATCTACGTATGAAGTTCACCTGCGGCGGCTTCTAGTTCGACTAGCTCCCTGCTCCTCGCCAGTTCCAGACGTTCATAACCAACTCCGCGACTGTTTTCTAGCTGCAACTTAGTTTACCCAGCCACCGCTCAAAGACAACTGACAGATCCGAGGTTTTAACGTTCGTCGAATGAAAGCTGTTACTATTCTAATAGATCCAAATCTTCCTATTCCTCGTCTCTATCTCGGACTATCCCGCTAAGACTAAGAATATTAACCTCTATGATTGTTCTCTGGCTAATACAGTAATACGTTCGTAACTAGGGATGAATTTCAAGTGAGCCACGAGGCTACGTCTGCACCTTCTCTTCTTCTCCTCTCTTCTGCGGCATCCAGACGTCATACTTCTCGTAGATCAGATGTTCCGCTTGGCGTGTTGTCTCGGTCCCATTGGATGCCACCAGAATCTGGCGTTCGGAACCGTTGGGGCGCTTGGGAAACAAGGCGATATCTTTAGCTATCAATGTGAAGGGGGGAACATCTTTCTCGGTGATCAAGGCTGATCAGCGGTTCCGGTAAGTTAAAGGATTATTGTACCGTCTAGATGAGTTGAGACGAAATCTAGGGGATGGCTAAAGAGTACGTAGCGAGTTACAAGGTAAGTTGCCCGTCCGTTCATTCCCGCTCGCATCCTGAATGCTTATAATAACCATTTGTGATCATCTTGATGGGCCGCATACTTGTCTCGTTCAAATCATTCTTGCCTCACTTGTTCATTGTTCATCATTTCCCTTCGTGCTTCAGAGCCATCAGCATCATTTCTGTCTTCCTTAACTACGTACGTCTCGTACGATTCCCCCTCTTTCTTCCCCCAATCTTGGGCCTTCACTCTGAGTCTCGCTTCTTCATTCCTTGTCATTCTCCGAGTCCACCTCAGACCATTTTGAACGTTCACCGACACACACCTTCCTTGACATACCCAACTTTCCCTTCGTTCTTCGACGTTTCAAAGCATGCCATCAGTCAAATTTCTCCTCTTCGTCCTGGCATACGCTTCCTCATGCTTCATCGTCCTGAGGTCTCACGCTCAACTAGCATCCATTCCGGAATGCACAAGCATATGTGTCAGCTCGGAGATAGCCAATACGACCTGTGTACCGTGAGTTGATACTTTTGTATTTGAGCCAACTACGAAATGCTAAGTTCCCCTTACAGAGGCGATATTCCCTGCTTATGCCGCAGTCCCAATTTCTTGGCCGATGTGATTACCTGTGCCTCGTCTTCTTGTGATGCGGATGAGCTCGACAAATCGATCAGACAGCTAGGAGGGATGTGTCTAGTTGGTATGCTTTGCATTGTACATATTGAAGCGCAATATTTGACTCATTTCTAATCCATTTCTGATTGAGCAGAACCTGGAGTGCCAGGTACTGTGACAGGTATGTACATCAAAAGGCATGATCAATCGAAAGTGACTCACTTCCTGTCTTTCTCTCGTCGTATTTCCCAGAAACTATCTTTAGTACGACTAGATCCAGGAATTCTACAACTGGTCCATCAATCACATCGTCCCTCCAAAGTTCCTCTATCGTCTCGCCAACTCTGACTGTTCTCTCATCCTCCGCAGCAACTATGAATTTGCCAATTAATGCGAGCACCCCCTCCAGCCATCCAGTCTCCAACTCCACCTCACGAACAATCCTTCAAATCAACACTACTACATCTCCTTCCCTACTAGACACCTCCCAGGTTTCCCCAGCTACAGTAGTATCCACTAGCACAGAGATATCAAACAGCGACGGCGTCCCGAAAGCTCCACCTACGCAGACTTCTATCAACGCTGCTCCAGGGTTTAGGAGCTATGGTAGCAACGCTAACGCAATGGGTGCTAGATATGCCGGAATGGTGGCGTTGTTTATGGGTGTCCGGGTCTTTTGGTGAATTCTCCTTGGGATTTGGGATAGATATGGGATGACTACAGCTCTGGGTACGAAAATATCATGAGGCTTTGGGTAGTACCTGGCATGACTAATTTGCAGATGAGTTCTTATTTATTGAGTATCGTTGTATTTACCTTTTTCTACTGGACGGCGTGCTTTTCAAGGACTCAAATCCAGAGACGTTCCATATAATTTGTATGACCACCATGGTTGATCCTCGTAGAAAGCAATTCAAAAAAGTCCAGTTCTATACCCGAAGGAAGTACTTTGTTACAAAGCGGCCAGCTGGCGAAACGCCACTAAGTACGCACTCATACGGTGTTGCGAATAGCTTCCTCCATTTTCCAAACGATTGGGCTCCATATTCAACTACAACCGCGACGACAATTCGATACTATGTACTTACAAGTCTTCGCACATAGCTATGAAATTGAATGGTACGCATAGTCAACTGTGGCTAATACGATGCCTAGGAATTCGGAAAGACTCCTCATAGTCAATGTGTTTCAAATACTACTCACGATATTCAATCTTGGAACTACTTTTGAAGTCGTAGTTTGGGCAATCTTTTCACAGTCCCGGGTGCTTACTACATCCGGAACGACCTGCAACAATTTCTATTGGAGTTCTGGGTGAGTTGTGATCTCACCACCCCCCACCTTCAAATTGTCTTGAGCCCAGACAGGTCTCTTGGTCCGTTTGCCCGTCGGTCTTAGGGTGCCAACGCTTTGACAGCCGACCTGTACTAGACGTGTACTAGACTTTTCATTAAGCTCCGGTTTTGTGGACCTAGATTCTATGGCAACGATCACAGCGCGGATAAAGCGGACTAAGGAAACCCAAATGGAGTTGTCCCTTTCAGAAAGTTCATTTATACCTTGACGTCAAGGTAGTTCTCTCTTCACCTCCAACGACTGACGCCGATAATCTTGTGCTCCATGTCCGCTCCTACTACACCAAATCAACCAGAGGACAGTGTCTCTCGTCTTAGGCCGACTCGCGGGCGCAGAGACCGATCACCTGTCTCTCTTTTTGCTCTTCCTAGTTACGGTTACGATGCACCTAAGGCACCTAAGCCGCTTGCGAAATTGGATCCGAGACACAAACCCCAAGTAAAAGCCGGATTGGGTCTATCAAGCGCAGCACCGTGGTCCAAGAGCCATTCTCCCTCTTCTTCCTTCGACTCTGACATGTCTGCCTCCAGCTCTAAAGGGGGACGACCCAGGAACGGCTCGTCTGGATTTATACACAGTCTAGGTCGACGCAAATCTCTCGTAAAGGCACCACCACCACCTTTACCCACCGCTCCATCTGTTCGATCTTTAATTGACCCTCCAGAAACCATCAATACTCCCGACTCAGCTTCCTTTCTTGTTCCCACTGAGGATGAAGTTAAAAGGCATCAGCTACAGAAGGCTTCACGGATGTTGGGAGAAGATATCCCACCGTCGTTGATTTATGGGAGTGTGGGTCTGGGTCGCGTAGTGAAGGAGGATTCAATACATCGGAGAAGTCACTCTTCATCCTCGTCCCGTCTACACGATTTACCCGTCATTTCTCCTCTCCCTCCTCTCCCCGTTCCTTCTCCTTCCAATAGCAAAACTTCCAGTCCTATCAATAGTAAATTTCGTCGACCAAAGACGGCCCCATCTTCCCAAGACTCCGTTCCCTTTTCTTCCTCGCCTTCGAGCTTGAGTCATCCCAATCCCGATTCTCTGGTCATCGCATCATCTCATTCTTCGTTGTCCAACTCATCAGCGAGCGACATACTACCACTAGAAGACCAGAAAAACCTTCCTCCACGTTTCCAACGATCCACAGATCCATCTTCCTCTTCCAAAGACGCGGCTCGATCTCAAATCCAACCCCAACAACCCGCCAAACTCAGGCGCGCTGCGACACTCAAACCTCTCAACATCTCCACTCCATCTAATACTATCCACGCTCACTCTCATTCCGATGACATAAAACACCTCACACCAGCCTCCAATATCGATACGCCTTTCGCCAGCGCAATCGAAATCGAACAGGCAGCTCGACCTGACCCGGAGGAACGTTCAGAAACCCCATTCGTCGATTCTCTCATACCTAAAGGCGCGTATTTTACGGCGAAAACATGGACTAAAGGTGCTACAGAGCGAAGGGAAAGAAGGGAAGGATGGAGTGGGGAATGGAATCGTCAGGATATGCAGGATGTCATTTCAAAGTTGAGGAACTTGAAGTGATTGGAAGGGGGAAATGTTCTAGAGCTTTTGGTACACTGGGACGGCGGACGCTGGGACGGTAATGGGGGAGGCTCGGCAAGGTGTCCGTCTCATCGGACAGGGTGTAGGCACATTGGTCCTCGAGGTGGGTTACCGTATCTATTTACATCTCCTCTATGGAAAAGTCTGACAGTTCATCACGATCAGTGGCTTCTTGTCTACGCCTCTACTTATCCAGATGACGTCGGTGAAAGCACATACACTTACATCATTTTGCGAGCTGTCGGTTGATTGCTTGCACTGAATCGGTGAGTTCGTCGTTACTACCTTACCCCGACGAGACTACTCGTCTTCGTTGTTGTCATGATACTTATTCGTCGTCTTATTGGTACCGCATACTAGATAATCCGCGGGACCCGTTCTTAAGTGCTACCGGCCAGCGCTTCAACGCTATCACTATAGCAGTGAGGACCTTTACTCGCTCTCGGCCTCGCACAATCAATACCTCATTTTAACCAGCGTACTTGATAAGTACTGGGTGAGTCGCCGCGGTACCTTCATCACATAGTCTATCTATCTATCCCGATCAAGGCTTGAGCTTTTCAGCCGCCTTATCTTCATTCATTGATCTATTCCTCAGAGCCACTAGTTCATTCACTACTCAGACTTACCTATTGTACGTATAATCGGTGCTTGTCTCTTTTCGTCTGGATCGTCCGGAACGATTTCTTGGCTTGTTAGCTTATTTTCATTGTATTATTACTCATTCTCGCATATGCCAGTGTCCCGCATTCAGAATTGTTTTCAAAGTTAGACTTATGTACTCACTTCCTTACTTCTTGAAACAAGTTGACTCTTTGCCGAATCATCCAATAGTCCAGTTTTATCTCTTCGAAGAATAATGCATAATGATTTATGACGCACGGAAATAAGTAAGTACGACTGCAGCTCGCACACTTCAACAAGGTAAGGTGAGGGCACAGCTCATATGAGGGACCGAGACCATTCATTCTCTGACACTCATCTCTACTGACTGTTGACACTGTCGAAACGATACGTAAGACTCGGATTCAGAGACAATTCAGATGGTGATGTACGTATGTGCGTAATCAGTCTCCTCGTCGACAACAGCGTGAAGGCTGAGGGACGGTCTACAGATGAACTTGAAGACAGCTCTACCAAGTCTCCGTTTCCTCTCAATTGAGTGATTGAATCGTACCTGGAAACAAAAACAGGAGGAAGATGAGCGTTATTGCGTGGTGCTACTGGACTTTAACGTCACGGCAGACATATGACCCAGAGGTTATATGTACTTGCTACGAGCCAGAAAGCTTCCGGTATTTGCTCCTGAAGACGTAGCCAGACTCCTAAATGCGCAGACGTTACGTGGAGATGTTTCAGCATACAAGTTATTCGCGTTCTGCCGAGACTCCGTATTCCGCTCGAGATTTTGTGATACAACTGCCCGAGGACTTGTTTGAAGTCGTAAGTTTTCAGGACCGTTTTTAAGGTTCTGTCAGAGATCCCCTGCAATGATCCTACAAATGAAATGTGATGAGTGGATGTTATGGATACTTATCCACATACTGGACCGTAAAGCATCGATTTCGCATTAGTATCAGGGGACTCGAGAATTGACGTTTCCAGATGACGCACTGACAATCTCGTAAAAAGTTCAGATTCGTACGATAAACCGTCTTCTCAGCTGGGAATATGTGCTCTTGCTCTAAACTTTTTGATTGAGTGAAGGATCCCGACGCTTGCCCGACGCTCAAGCGGGTGAAGCCGGTACAAACTTGAAGGTCATGTGCCAGAACATAGCCGAGATTTGTCTTAAACCACGACTCTCAGCTCATTCTCAACGTTGCACACAAATGACTCGAATTGTTGTAGAAACGATACGAAATACATAAAACCACCTACGCAACGGTACATTCCCACCTGTCTCTTTCATTTTGCCTTGCATCGGTCAACATGTCCATACTCCGCACTTCCTCCCTCTCTGCCTGTCGCTCGGCCACGTCCAGCTTTTGTATGGCCTCATTCAACGCTGCTGTCGTCCTCTTTACCTCTTCCTCAGCTCTCTGGACCGCGGACATCGACTGGTTCCTTCGATGGACGGCGCTGCTATAACGACGGCCACTCTCGTTGGTCAGTGGGATGGGGAGAATGGAGCTAATCCTGGCGTATATCGTTTGCCAGGCACTCTCGGCCGACCTGTTCCAGGAGTAGGCCGCGTCTCGAGCACGGACGACCATGTATGTTGGGTTTGTCTCGGTGCGTTCTTCCCCATAATCTCTACGTAACCCACTTCTTTCTAATGCCACTCTTTCCCTTTCCTCACTCCTCTTTAACTCCTCTTCAACTGCCTGTAGCCTACCCAAGGTTTCCTGCCAACGTCCCTCCATTTCCTTCCTATCCTGTTCCGCTGCTACCCGGGCTCGACGTTCCTCAATCGCCCGTCTTTCGGCGACCACCTGAGACTCTTTGGATGCCTCTTCTTTCTTCTCCAACCCCACCTTTCCCTCCAGAGCATTTCTAAGGTTTGTGCTCAGCGTTTCGTTTGCCGTGATCTTGCTCAACAGTTCCTCTTTTAGGCGCCGCCTCTCCTCAATAACATTTGCCAATTCCTCTTCAGCCTCACGCCGTCTACCATTTTCTTCTTCAAGCTCTTTCATTCGTCCTTCAGCCGCCTCAGCTCTATCCAGTGCCGTTTTCATGCCTTCACTGGTAGCATGGGCTTCCAGTCCCAAGCTCTCCAATTCCGCCTCCAAGCCCTTCAACTCACTACCCAACTTCTCCGACCTCTCTTCCATTTCATCCCTTTCCTTCTGAGCGTCGTCTTTATCCATTAGCGCCTGCTCAGCCATCGCCTCCGCTTCATCTCTGTCCTTTTGCAACTTCTCCATCTCCTCCCTCAGCTTATCCCTCTCTTCTTGCGCATCGTCTCTCTCCTTCAGGGCTTGCTGCCTTTCACCCTCTACCCTCTCCTTCTCCATTCGCTCCCCTTTTGCCACATTCTCCACGCCTTCCAACTTTTCTCCAATCTCAGTTAAATCCCCTTCAACCCCTTTGCCTGGTCCTCCAAGGTGTCATTTCTCTCCATCAACGCTCTCTTCTCCTCCACATATACCCCCTGCATCATCTCTATCTCCTCCACCCTCCCCATCAACGCTTTCATCTTTTCTTCAGCCTCCTTCAACGCCTCCTCTACCCCTACCCTCTTCTTCCTTTCCTCCTCCACCTCAGCATGTAACCTGTCCTCCACGCGCTTCCCTTCCTTTACCACACCCTTCAACCGATCATTCTCTTGTTGCGAGTCTCTTAGTCTCACAACCGCACTGTCCAAATCCTCTCGAAGTCGGTTTAGTTCCTCGACATGTTTATACTGGGTTGCCTGAGCGACCTTCAAATCTTTCATTCCCTCGCCTATGATCCTAGTCATCCCGTTCCCACTAGATTCGTCCTCTTCAGGGTCAGCAAGGGTCACCCCAGACGAAGCCGAATCAGATCTCGTATGGTCGCTGTCCGTTTCAGCTGTTCCTGCACGACCACTATCGGTACCGGTACCGCTACCAGCGCTGGTACTAGATAACCTCGATGCCGTCCTTTTGAGAGGTTGCCAGAGACTGCTACGAGTGGGCAAAAATTTCGAAGCTGCTGCTCCTAATCCGGAGGAGGTCTTCGTGTCTGCTGACGACGTCGTTGTCGTGGAGTTGGAGGTAGTTGGGGTGGTGGAAGCACTGGTAGTGGAGGCATTGCTGTTGTTGGAGTTGGGTTTAATAGACGAGACCAGTGTACTACCCTTCCGGCCAGGACCTGGCCTCGTCTTCGTATTCGTCGCAGTCGAAGTTGTTCCAGTAGCAGCGCCACCACCTACACCACCTACACCAGCTCCAACACCGCCACCATTAGTCGTGGTCGTCTTCCCCGCCGTCGTCGTCGCAGCATTAACAGCTGCACTAAACAACGTCGAGGATCTATCCCGATTTCCAGGCCCACCGCCAGGCGTGTTGGGGTTATATGATTCTCTTCTTCGGTTGTTGAATCGACCACCACGGCCCATACCAATACCGGGCCCAGCGGCACCAGGACCATCGCTAGCACCAGCACCGCCATTAGGACCCGAGTTTGGCGTAGGCGTCGTTGGTCTACTCGGGACATTGTTCGTGAGTGTGAGTGGGGATGGGGAAGCTGGTCTGCCTATTCCTCCTCCTGGACCTCCTCCAACATTTCCGAGAGCTCGTTGGGGGACAGGGGACATTGGCGGAAGGGTATTTGGCTTGGACGCGGGAGACGAAGATGCAGAAGGGGATTGAGAGGAAGAATTAGCGATAGCTGAAGTGAAAGAGGCGTTGTTGGTGTTTTGACGACGATTTTGGCGGTTACGTGGGGCACCAGGACCGGGACCGGAGCCGGTGGTGTTGGCGTTGGGATTGAGTGAGCCCCAGGCGAAAGAGGAGTCAGAGGTGGAGGTACGTTGTGGTTGTTGTCTAACTTGCATTGTGGTAGTAGCTGACTGTTCTCGATGACCAGCGTTGTTCTAGGATATTATGAATGTATAATCAAGGCGAAATATTATGTTGCTTCCTATGTCGTCCGTAGAAAGTATGGAATCAATATCAGAGTTCTTGGGGTGGTTAAATTGAAGGATACTCACTCGGAAGCGCTGGCGAATATAACGACGATGGTGACAGATACACGAAATGGTAGTCGGGAGCTGGGGGCTAGGAACTAGGAACTGAACGGCGGCAGAATGATGAATCTATTGGTACTCTGCTTGAAGGGTGGACGCGTTATAAGCATACGCTAACCCTGGCCGACGTGTACTCGGAACGAATGGGGGGAGGGGAACACGCCTCTGCGTGCTGGGGACGTTTAAATCCTCGTCGAACTCGTTGGCCATCCGAATACAATTACCACGGGTGACTGTGGTATGTACATAGGACGGTATACATACGCTATACGCATGCGTAGTACAGCTGCACAGCCTGCAATGATCATGCTCAGGCTTTCGTCGCGTTCCAAAGATCCATCAGACCTTCAGGCTACCGGTAAGTAGGTATGGTTCTATGAGGAGTGGGTGGTGCTCAGCAGCACATTAAAGGTTCGAATGATCGGCATGTGTACGTGCGATGGTACTTACGATCATGGCTTAATGGTTCACTTCACGCACAGTATATCAATGCACAGAACTTGCGGAGAACGGTCATCCAGAGCGGTAAACACGTAGGGCAACAGATTTCCCAGTTCTCTCTACAATGATCACAACCTATTCATCCTCAGGCTAATTCGATTGGGTTTAGCGATCCCATCACGCGTATGTATTCCGAGCAAGACGGTTACAGTGCTAGTATACGGAAATGAATTCAGGACACCTGAAGCATGCCAAGTCTCGCACCCTTGCATTGGCACTGCATCCTCGTGCTTTCATGAGTCCAAGTCCGCAGTATGGACTTAGTCGAATCTCAGATGTGAAAAATAGGTTTTTGCGACATTGACAATACTGATGCAAGTCAAATGCAAGTCCAGCTTCACTGGACTTCAATGATAAACTTCCTAAATACTATGATACACACTACGTAGTACAAGTAAACGATGAGACTAGCATCGACGAATAAATACAGCTCCTACATAACGATACACACAGAAGAATTATAAGGTTTCCTGGCCAGGACCATCTCGTTCTCCTTCTGCTTCAAATTATCCTCTGCTTTCGCTCTCGATGTTCTCTCTTCCTCCATCTGCCTTTGAACGTTCAATATTTCTTCCCTCAGCTTGCCCAACTCCTCCTCATAACTCTCCTTATCATCCCTCCTTCCTTCTTCCTCCTTTTCTCTCCTGGCGCGTTCATCTTCAAACTGTCTCTCAATTTCCCTCAGTACGTCTCTCAGAGTTCGCACTTCCGATTCCAAACTCTCCTTCTCCGCCTGAATCTTCTCAATATTCTCATCCTTCCGCTTCCCTTCCTCTCTCATCCGCATGATCTCTTCGTCTTTCTCCCTCTCTGCTTGCTCCCTCTCAATCCTCTCCTCATCCAACTTCTTCAACTTCCCCTCCGACTCAATCAGGGCTTGCTTCGCTTCTTCTGACTCCTTCTCCATCTTCGTCAAGGCAGCTTCAACCAAATCCTTCGCATCATCTGCTTCCTTCTTCCCCGTCTCAGACAATACCTTCGCTTGCGTAGCTTCTTTCAATCCACTCTCCATACGCCTTAAACTCTCCTCAGCATCAGCCAACTTCTTCTCCAGCCCCTCCTTCTCCAAAGTACGAGTCGCCAACAACTCATCTACCGACGGTCGTGAATGGTCCTTTATATTCTCTGATGACCCACTGTGAGACGAATTAGCTGTAACATCAGAAGCTCTAGCCGGGCTTGGTGCAGCAGTGGATGACCATCCAAACGGTAGAGTTGTCTTTCTCGTGTTTTGACGACTGGGAGGTGGAGGTTTGCCGTTCGTCGTAGTAGTGCTGGGGGGAGGAATGGGAGGAGAACTAGGAATCTCTCGGACGTCTGTTGTTGAGGAGCGAGTCATTAGACGGTAAGCGGCGGAACGAAGGCTAGACGATGTGGCCATGGTGTTGAGAATAAAGAATGGATTTCAAGGAAAGGGCACGGAGAAGTGTTTGGCGAGTGGTTAACAAAACCTAAAGCACAATTGGTATAATTTAAATTTCAGTTAAAGCTCAGATGGCAAAGAAAACTTGCGACATTACCTGTTGTTTCAGTATTCTACGAGAGAGGGAAAGTTTGCGTTTGCTCGAAGTAATAATCGAGTCCAGATAACAAAGCTCACAATGCCCTCGACCTCATGTTATATAGCTAGGAAATCTGAATGACGGTGCATTAAAGACCCCTCCACACGAGTTGCACTCGTCGATCATGGCATAATGAACGATAAACGCGAAGACACGCAGCACGAGCTTTGGAAAGACCCGGCCTGCTGAAGCTCAGTGACCTGATTGATGTCAAAGTGGTGCGTCCCCGGCATGTGTGTTATGAAATGAGGGTCCCCTTGAACGTGTTTTCAGCGCAAATCCCTGATAGAAGTGTGAATAGTGTGATACCTTCGGATCCTAAATAGGGTGTGATTCTGAACCTGTGCAGGTTATGCGGCTTGACGAAATGCGGATATTGAAAACGAGGAGCGACGGCGTCCAGGATAGCCTGAAATAAGGAGATAATGCATATCAACACGTTACACGGTGAGGCCACTGACAATACTTAGAAGTTAGTACTTAGTACAGCTTCCTGGAACTTAATACAGCGAAAGGTGATGCAACTTTCATGAAGGCCTTGTGGAAAAGAGGCCCTTATTTGGTTAGTACATTTTTGCGAGGCCGAAGAATTGAGGACGAGTTCTTTACACTCGCTTTCTGCTTGTGGCGGCTATGTCCATTCGGTAACCGGTTATTCCCATTCCCATTCCCGTTGCCGTTGTTTCTTTATGTCAACTTTTTGTCCACAGCTTCGTGGCCACGCTGTAGGCAAACATTAACAACTGCGTCAGTGACCAAGGGGTACCCAGAACCTTAATACCCGATATCACCTTGGGGGGAGGGGGTGTGTGTAGGGGTCCTTATGACCCAAAATGACATACCATGTTATAAGTACTCAGATGGCCTGTACAAACCTTCTTTTGAGTCTAAGACTTGGTCAAAGCATGAAATAAAGATGAAAGCAGGGTCCAGATGCATTTTACCAGCCAAGAAACCAAATCTGGAAGGAGGCTAGACCAGATCTATGGTCTCCATGTGACTTGTGTCATTGTCCCAAATGCAAAACATGACAAACTATGATCGCTGCTCAAAGGTAAGAAGCTGATAATACTATCAATGAAGTAAAATACACATCAAAAAAATAGAAGATTGTCAATGGTGGGGGTTGAGGAGAGGGCAACACACACCGCGGGCGGTGATGGGTATTTACAACCCATTTTTGAGCAGGCTTAAATCTCGAATTGTTCGCACGGTTTTTTCCCAGATAAAATTTGGCTTACTTGCCGTTGAAGTGACGAAACTTGTGTCATAAGTATTTTCTGGATTATGTTACAATCAAACATTATAATTGATTTGTGGGATAAAAACCTCTCAAATAGGATTAGTATTCACCACGCGTTTTGCACTGTGACAGAAAGTTACGTAAACGATTTCTCTCACAGTGCAAAAAGCGTGGCAAATACTTTCCAGACATGTGAGCCAAATCTGTGTCAGAAAAGTTTGAGTATTTTCACACCAAATCAGACACAGACACTTGACTTGTTTGAACACATTTTTGCAAAACCACCTAAATCTAATCCTATTTGGGAGGTTTTTTTATCCCACAAATCAATTATAATGTTTGATTGTAACATAATCCAGAAAATACTTAGGATACCAGTTTCGTCATTTCAACGGCAAGTAAGCCAAATTTTATCTGGGAAAAAACTGCAAACAACTCGAGATTTAAGCCTGCTCAAAAATGGGTTGCAAATAGCCATCGCCGCCCGCGGTGACAGTGATGCTTACACTGCCACCTTCCTTTTATGGAAGGAGAGGGAGGGAGGGGGGAGGGGGGCAGGCCTTATGACCGAAAATGAAGGCGATGTCGGGCAATAAGGAAGTGGGTACCCCTTGTCAGTGACTCAGTGTCTTGTAGCAGTCTTCCTTTCTATCACTTATACTTTACTGAATCGGTAGCATCCTTGAGCTCACCGGATTCGTTCTCGCCACGCTTTGGCGCTGGCCTACACCCGCTTCATCCCCTAGAAATAAAAGATTTGATAGTTGCAAGATAGTTGTATACCTGCATAAATAGATAGAATTTGAATACATAGTACATTGAGCTTCATCAGCTTGAGGATGATGATAGTGGAGGAAAAATGATCAAATTGACTATCTACACTACAAACAGTAGAGGAAAGGAGCGGTTAGGAGGCAAGGCACATGGCATGAAAACAAACGATGGCCTACAATCAATCTTGGCACAATATTATCATGTACCATGATAAACTTCAAAAATGCAGAAGGGAAAAAGCTTAAAGATGTATCTAGACTACTCACCATTCTTGTCACTGAAGCCATCTTCCTCATAGGGAAGCTACGAAATAACCGGGTAATTCAACACCCATTTGATCATGAATACCAACCCAGCCAAAATGAAATCCAAAACAACACCATCAATAATGGATTGGCTCAGGATTGTACAATATGTAACTCTCCGCAATTCAAAGGCATGCTACGCAAAGAGACCATAAAAAAAAGTGATCTGGATTGCTCTGTGAGGAGAAGAATCTTCCGAATGATTGGACACAGAAGTCAGGGGTTTTAGTGGGTATTGGATAATGGATCCTGAGTCCCACACTGAAACACGCTATGTGTTTCGTGTTTAAATGCATTTTCTCTGGGTAAGGCTACTAGTGAGATGAAAGCCCTTGCGCCGTATGCGGGGTCCAGAGAACCGACTTTGTCGGTTGCCGAGGATCTTATCGCTCATCCAAAAAAAAACATGGCGTGATAACAATGTTGTGGCTATGTACTTGCTATTCCCGGAAGCCTATAGCTTCACACCTTCGGCATTCGGCAAAGCATCAGCTTATCATCGAGATTTGGGATTTGATTTACGGATAAGTTTCCTCCGTGTTTACCCATCTTCCGAAGGAAGGGGAGGCAGCTCACTGCCGTACAAAGCGCGGTGACTTTCTAAATTTTTGAGGTTACTGGCGAGCTGTCAAGCTTTTTCCAGCTTTTTCCGCTTGAGCAAGCGCCCACAAGCGGCTACCAGCAACCTGCCAGAGTCTTGTGCACGATCAAGCTACTATCAAGCTACGCTGCTACCCAAACTAGGGTAGCTTGAGTGGTAGCTTGAAAACCTGGTGCCCGGTGGCTTTTCGATGCAAAGGGTATCTTGAAAGTATCTACGTTCCAAGTTCAGAAAGCTATAAAAGCCATGCTTGTTGCGCAAAGAAATGTCACTCCAATCAGTCCCGCCAATCTTCTCTTACAAATATGCATTCTCTCTTCGCACTCGCAGCCTTTGCCTCACTCGCAATGCACGCTTCCGCTAACTGCAGCTATGGCACTAGCTTACACCGTCGTGACGCACATGGTCCTGTTCATGTGGCCAGTTACTCCTACAGTGGTACCACAGGTAATAATTATATCAAAATTATATCCTGCATGTCTACTTCGATGCATTAACAATCATCACCCAGGTCCTATCAATTGGGCTGGCCTCAACCCCGAGTACCACGATTGCGCTCTTGGGCACAACCAATCCCCCATTGATTTCAACCGGAGTATAGCCTTTGCAACCGAGAAACCTCTGCTCAACATTCCCCCAACTTTCGGTGCTGAAATTGAGAACCTTGGTTCGACCGTCGAGGTGTTCTTGAGCGGGACGTTAACTTACGTCGGAAAGACCTACAATCTCGTTCAATATCACTTCCACACGCCCGGAGAGCACAGGATCAACAACGAGCACTACCCCTTGGAAATGCATATGGTGCATCAAGCTGATGGTGAGTCGCTGGCGTCACAGTTTTATTTACCTCTCCAGAGTCTTACAGTCATTTTGGATATAGACGGCTCATTTGTTGTAGTGGGGATCCTCTTCCAACTGTCTGAGAAGGGTAAAACTACTGAATTTGTCCGTCAAACTATCATCAACCTCTCTGCGATCCGCGAACCTGGGACACGAAGTTCCACTGGTTACCTCAACTTTGGAGTCCTGGCCCTAGCCCTCCAGACTCAACCAATTTACCAGTATTCTGGATCGCTCACGACCCCTCCTTGCAAGGAAGGGATTACTTTCTTGATCCTCGCGAATCCTGTACGTCTTTTTTCTTCTTCCCGATGAAGCCAGATCAGTCTGTTGACCTGCTGGCTGTATGAACAGTTCCCAATGGACGTTACTTCATACAACAGTCTCAAGGCTGTCATGAAATTCAACTCGAGGTACACCCAGAACAATCTCAATCAAGACAACTTGCTGCAAATTTCCGCGGAACAGCTCTCTGCGTTTTAGGTACGGTGAGTTTTACGAAGATGGGCCTGGTTCAGAAATATTGGCAATGAGCTACTGTTAGCCAGATTGCTACACACACGGCTTGAGGAGTACTTGTTGGCTTTTTATCTCTCTCTTGATTTCCTTTTGTGGTACCTTTACGTTCTTGTAACATCACTTACTTCGTGCTAGAGAATACGAGTCCCTAGATAGAGGCTATTTCCTATTTAAGATTATCTGTTTCTTTTTGTTTCCTAATCCTTACTCACTAAGATACATCCGCTTCACATATGCCAGCTCCTACCGTACCATACACCTCAGTCGTTTCCCTTTATACTTCATACTAATTATATTTATCTGCAGTACCAGTACATTCGTACTAACTCGTACTCATTATCTACACTTCGGATTTTATGTGTACATAGGGTTTCGATTGTGAAATACTTTTATCTCAGTATATGTTGACTAGCGCTGGTCTGGTGAGGAGACCGGCATGGTGTGGATTTTGCCGACTGTGCCTTGAAATCCGGATTGGAATGTGAAAGGTAACCGAACCGGTGGCCCATTTCAGCATAAGAGTCGCCGAGGCCGTGAAGAGCTTACAACAAGGTATCAAAGCGCTGGAACCGAGGCTTCTGAGGATGTTTGAAATCCGAACGGCGAAAACTAGACTGAAATGAATCGTCGTATTAGCGTGCATAAGTAGGACGTCACTACTGAAGATTAGTACATTGGAATTTGACGAATTCGGACGTGTAGACAATCAGGAAAAGAAGAGGCCGAAATAACGAAATGACGCGATTTCCGAAATGTGGACATCTTCCAGCGTCGCAAAGATCATGCCTGGTAGTTTTCGCGAGCTCATACGTCTTGGACTTGTCTGACCGTCTGGATTAGTACGCAGTGTGTTCGGAATCTGGAGGTGTCGTAGAAGAGGAAGGGGCGAGAGAGCCGCTTGAAATGATCATATTTAAAGGAGAGCTGGTTTATTGCGATCAAGAGGAGGTATATGTGTTGGCGGATAGACAAGATGTTGAAGACCCAGGGGTCAGGAGTCAGGACTGACGCACTCGGACGCGTTACACATGGCGTACACATGATCTTTGCCCAAACGGCATACATAGTACTGACGAGAGGCGACGAGAGCTGTAAGCCAGCCTCTGGCAGGGCAACGAGCAAGAGTCGGCCTAAGGTAGACTAGGCGCCAGCCAGTGGGAGGTTATCCTATGTTGATGATAGAACCGAGAATACACTGTCAGCTAGATTTGTACGAGAAAGTAATGTAGTACCACATCAGTAAAACGTCAAATCGATTTTTCCCCACTTTTCTCGGCTTTTCGGAGCTTTCGGTAACTTTTGACCGTAAAGCCTTTTGATCGGCTTTTCTGACCAAAGCTTTTCCCGCCTTTTACTTTTGTCCGGACAGCTTCAGCTTTTCAACAACTTTTCTGCCAACTTTTATGACAACTTCGCAGGAGGACTTTTTTCTGCCTACAAGTTTATTTACCGTAAGTATACATAAAGTACATACCAAAACACATGTAGTACACAATGTGAGGTCTGGGGCACTACAGGGCTGCTGCATGTGCAAAGATCAAGCAAAGATTGGTGATAATTTAAGGCAGCATGGTCAGAAGACTGCAGGAAAGGCTACATAGAGCAATCTGGCGTGGAGAGGAGGGTTTGCCTGGTCGCACTTGGAATTTTCTGAGTACGCGGCCGCAGCATCGGCAATTTCAGACTCCGCTCTGAAACTATATAGTTATCCACGATCACATGTGGTTGACAAACTTGCGCATCCATCTTCCTTGTCCAATCCCTGGTCTATCCCCTACACCTCAACCTCATACACCTTTCTCTCATCGCCTTCCTTTCTACTTACATGAAGACTTTTCTCAGTGCTGCTGTGGCATGTAGTATGTTTTTTTTGTCATGTGTTTATAAACCTGCTGACCAGCGGATTGTCCAACTCATTTCAGGTTCTTTATGCCAGCCCGAACTATTTGCCAGGTGACGACAATAAGAGGACGTGGCTTCAAGGTACTTATTTTTCTCCTCTGCTCAGCAAGAAGTCTTACCCAGCCCTATCCTTCAGAAACCATTGGTTGCATTGCGAGGATGCTGGAAGGATAGTCTTCATTTTTCTGGTGCATCATTTTTCCCCTTAGAAATTGACACTGCACTAATTCTGCTTGTTTGATCAGCATGGATGGAAAGTCAGTTTATGCATTGGCCATCGCCCTGTCCATGGTTGGTTCTCATTTTCTTGGTATGTGACTCCTGTCGACATGTGCTACAGAAGCTGACATTTTACTTAGGACAAAATGGCACTTTCCAGGGAGAGTCGGGGGGGGGGGGGGGGGGGGGGGGGGGGGCGTGGTTATTCCAGATTGTTGTGGGGCAAAGGTTATGGAGGGCACACCATGTAGACAAGTAGTACTTTCTTCAAGTTCATGTATCTACTACAGATAGTTTATGCAATACATACTTTTTCAATCCATTTTATTGGGCGGTATGAGCAATGCGAGCACATCCTTTTCTGGTTCTGGCTAATGCTATTCGGTAGCTTTCCTTTCACCTTTCCAGCAGCTTTTCCGGCGACTTTTGAAAGCAGGAGACAACTTTCAAAAGCGATCGGGCCTGTGTTTTGAAAGTATGGCGCGGATCGGAAAAAGTCGCGTAAAAGTTGCAAAAAGCCGGTTTGCCGTTTTACTGATGCATCAACAGGGATACTTAGTAATGCTTGTAGAAATAGATATACAGACTCTTACAAGGTCTATAAAGAGATAGACCGAGCCCAGCAATAGTAAGAGTCAACGCTGTAAATGTATTCACCTTAAAGAGATAGACCAAGCAAGCATACTGTAAGTAAAAGAGAAATGACGGTGTACTATACTAACCAAGAGGAATGGATGTAGAAGTAAACAGATAATAATCACAGCAGATCTGGACTACCAAGGAGTAATAGAGGGAAGGAAAAGGGGGAGCCGAGCCAGGCTCGATTTGTTCTATGTTTGTCCAAACGAATGGAAGATGCCTATTCCTGTTCCACTTCAAAAAAGCAAGGCATCCCACATCCAGCATTACAAATCTGCGCATGATGCGCACGAGGGGGTAAGACTTTATAGTACCCCTAGTCATCGAACCCGCTAGCACCATAAGATCCTCTCGTGGCGGAATATGTACCAGGTACTGAAGGCGAGAGGGCTCCCCTGGCGGAGTCATTTCACTGACTGGTGTTCCCATTCTACGGCTAGCTCCAGTAGTCCTTCTCTCGGCGTACGCTCTCAACATGTCGTCAGGAGACATGTCTTGGACGGGAGGAGACATCATTCTGGGGACAATTGGACTGAGCTTAGGTGAGGGAGAGGCGGGTATCAGAAATCTGCAGACACCCCCTGCAGACACCCTGCAGACACCTTGCAGACACTCTGATTCTTATCACTACTGACTCATACCTTGTCAAAATCATTGCTCTTGTTAGTTTCTTGTATAGTACACACATTTCTTCTACCTACTATGAATAACAAGAATGATGGCCATTCCTGCACATACCTAAGTCTCAGACTTGTGACTCTGACACTTTCTGATTTGGAGAGAGGTAGATGATGTCCTAGGTAAATAAGAGTGTGTCACAGATCGTCTGAAAGTGGCCGGTCGTGAACCATGATAGTGGTAGAGGAACAAAGCAGAAGTTGATGACATGTGGAGTAGCGGGCTGCAATTATCTGTGACTAGGGCAGTGTTCTCACTTTAGCTGCTTCCTATATCCCTGCATAAACTCCCTGGGCTTTGCTAGACAGCCTTAGCTTGCCTGTACTCTCTGCAGATATCACACATTTGCTCAGATACAGTAGAGGGAGCCCGAAAAGTGAGTATGACAACAAGTGTATCACAGGTCTAGCTATGTAAACCATACCCTAGAGACGCTGAAATAATGTTGTTTTGTGCTAAAAATGAAGGCAAAGGTGGGGAAATGAGCGAGCTGCAGCTCTCACAAAATCAAGCCCAAAAACTCGAAAATTAATCAAAGTGACGCGCGCGCGAACTTTTTCGAAAACGGCAATAACTTGGTATTATTTCTACTACAGGGTCATTAACTGCCACAAGCAAGTGTCTGGTGTGACTATCTACCTTTACTTAAGGTGTCTGCAAGGTGTCTGCAGGGTGTCTGCAGGGTGTCTGCATGTGGCTGTGCACGTGCAGACACCCTGCAGACACCCTGCAGACACCCTTCCCAAAAATTACAATGAGTACAAATTATCTTGAAGTTATTATAATGTATTATCTTGTAGAAACATGCTCAGACATGAGCCAAATACTACCAATTGTTTGATATAATAGGATATTCAAAGATCAGTAGTGAAATGCAGGTAGCAAGCATCTCAAAGCATTATGAGACATCTTGAGTGTCCTTGCTTTACAAATTCACATTGATATACACTCATGAGAATGTATAGATACTCTCCTGATATCTTGAATAGAGAAAATCTGTAAGAATGTTTCAGGAAAAAATCTGTGGCTGTGCTTATACTCCTTTTTTTGAAGATTTTTACACTCCGTGTACAGCTAATACACAACTTTAAAATCATCCTGTAGGTCACATATATATATATGGTATGGTACATATAGTCCTATACAGTAATCTACAATGCTATGCGAAGGGTGTCTGCACGGGGTGTCTGCAGATTTACCTATACCGAGGCAGAGGCAGGGGAGCCATTGGAGACGGTTCTGGACATGGCTTGGGAGAAGGAGGGAGGGGGGAAGACGTGTGTGATGCAGGCTGTGACACAGTTTTTTTATAAAAGTTTTACAAAATATCGTGGTTGTAACTTTAGAGCCTCCTTTATAAAAAGCGACGGTTGAACCTTGGCCACACGTGATTAGAGCGGCTTACAAAGCGACCTGCCCTTTTCAGCGGTAGCTCATGGACCCAACATGGTCTCTCTCGGAGAATGCCATCATAGGCGTAGCTCGGCACAGGCCGCCATCGGATTTGTCGGAAATCCCTGGGCTAGCTCGGGTTATTCGGAAAATGCTTGGGCTCGGGCTATTCCGTCCGTGGGAACATTTCCGCCCTCCTTGCGCCCGCCATTGCTGCTCTATATATTACCCTACTACTGTGTTATAGGACAAATTGCATTAGTACATCAGTAAGTAATGGTACATGAGCTCAACTGAGGTTGCTGTTGGGTCTGCCGAAAGGATGCTGGTCTGGGTTATTTGGAAAGCGCTTGGGCTCGGGCTAATCCGGGCATGGGAATATTTCCGCCCTCCTTGTGCGCCCGCCATTGCTGCTATATATATTGTCCTACTACTGCATTATTAAACAAATTACATTAGTACATCTAATGGTACATAAGTGAAACTGAGATTGCTGTTGGGTTTGCCGAAAAGATGCTGTGGGCAGGGGCCACACTCTGGGAATATTTCCGCCCTGCTTGGGCACCCACCTATACATTACTGGGCCCATCAAGGGGCTATCGTCGAGCCCAGCAAGAACAGATTTGGCTGGGAAGATATTAGGATACCCTAAAGGAGAGAGTCTTAACTCAGATTGATCGGTAATCCGTCGCGAGTGTTGGTTCCCACGGCAATCGGGGTTGGGTCGGGCATGGTCCCTTCTTTGCTCCGTGTGCCATCGTTGCGTATTCTCCCAAAGAGATACATATAGGTGCATGCAAGGTGTGTGTTGCATCCTACATAATGCCCAATGTGTTGATAGAGCCCTTTAACGTAGGATGTAATAGTCAACTTCCTCTTCTCACTCTCCTTACTCCTTCTCCTTACTCAGATACTTCACTATCCTCTGTGCACTAGACACTCCTACACTCCTTAGTCTTTCCCTGTTTCTTTCCCTGTTTAACTTCTCCTTTATTGTCATAGTATAAGTACTTGTACATTTTGTCCTAGTTAGGCAGTCTAATCAACTATTATTTCTCTTCTAAGTTGTCTATCTAAGTCTTACTAGGGTTGGCCGGCACCCTTACAGTTTGATTAGACTTCTTTTTTCGTGAAATTTCGACTCACTCTACCTCTACTCTCCCTCTACTCCTTTTCTCACGTTACTCCTAATCCCATCATGTCCGAAAATTGGAGTTACTACAACGCTCCTCCACAATCCTTCGACCCCAACACTGGCGAGGAGACTATGGCTGCCGCCGTTGGTCCTAACACCCCCGCCAACATCAGTTTTGCTGAGTACGTCACCATTGGCGAGGCAATCGACGCCATCAAAGAACTCCAAGACTGGCGCACAGCCACTACCACTACTCTCGGGCAGATCCAAACCGAGCTGGGCAACCATAATGACGTCCTTCAGAACATCCAAGCTCAGCAAGGCAACACTACTATGTCTATTCGCAACATCGAGGCCCTCATCACAAACCTCACTCAGCAAACTTCAGCCACATCATCCACACAGCCACCTGTCAATCAACCTTCTTCTTCTTCCATGTCGAATTCTACAGCGACCGCATCGGATCCATCTTCCTCCACATCTACCACCACAACCACTACCACCTCGACTCTTAAACCACCTTCTTTCACTCAACCAGAAAAGTTCAAGGGCAAATCGTCGGATGTCGAGTATTTCATTAGAGAGGTGACAGATGCTATTGAGTTGTTGGGTCCTTCGCTTCTGACGGAGAGGTCGAAATGTCTATGGATGACAACATTGTTGGGTGACGGGTCTCCTAAACAATGGTATTTTTCAGTTTCAACTGGAGAGCCTACACTACTTAATTCTTTTTCCGCATTCGTTGAGCGTTTCAAAGACCATTTTGGTGACAGCAACCTGGAGTACAACGCTGAGCTCAAACTCAAAAAGCTCAAGCAAACCGGTTTAGCTGCCGCTTACGCATCTTGCTTTTTGGAACTTGTCGTTCACGTTGATTGGAGCGAAAGTACCAAGATTAACCAGTTCTACACTAATCTCAAAACTGCCACCAAAGATCAAATCAGTCAAACCAAACATGATGACCGTCCGAAGACCTTCCTTGACTTCAAAAAATGGGTCATTGACATCGACAACCGAGTGCACGAACATGAAGAAGAATGAAAAGAAGAAACTTCCAAATGTTCTTCTCCCTCCTCCTCTAAAAACAACAAACCTTCGAATTCTCCCACTACTCCCTCTACCTCGCACAACTCTTCATCAAGCTCTAGCCTTCCTCCTGGTGAGCCTATGCAAGTAGATGCCACCAAGACAGGTAAACTGCGTCCAAAGCTTACGGATGAAGAAAAGAAGCATAGGAAGGTTCTAAGTTTATGTGGGTACTGCGGAAAATGCGGTAAGGATATTGACACTTGTCCGAACTGTCCGTCGTGGGTTGTTAAACGCATGGAGGCTGTCAAAGCTGCCAAAGCTTCTTCCCCTTCGGGAAAAGCTTAACCGGTAACTCTACTCGTACTCCAGAGTTGCCGGTTGGTGCTCCCTTGCAATTGGGACCGGCGACCAAGTTCAAGAGAACTACGGACGGCTCATGGTATCCTATCACTATGTATGCTCCTACTTTTATATTTTCTACTTCTGCTTTCTCTTCAAATCATTTCATTATTGCAGTTTGTCTTCATTTTCCTGATCGTGCACCCATTCGCACTCATGCTTTAGTCGATTCGGGTGCCACTGTTTCTTGTATCTCTGATTCTTTTTCTTCTTGGCACTCTCTTCCCAGATGTCTCAAGGACGTTCCTGTACTTATCATGGCGGTTGATAACCGTCCTATCGCTTCCGGTCTCATCACCCAGGAAGTTATTTCTGGGATTCGGGTTGGATCTCACAACGAGGTTCTTCCTTTTGCAGTTGTTTCAGTTTCTTTTCCAGTTATTCTTGGTCTTGATTGGCTTCATCGCCATTACCCCGATATTGATTGGCATTTAAATTCTCTCTCCTTAAATTGCTGTAATTTGACCCCAGTTTCTCCTTCAAAAGTCTATGCGAAAGGCTTTGGTCTCTCTCACATGGCCAGACTATCAACACTACCAGCGTCAGACTAGGCTTTGGTCTACTCTCTTCGCCCATTCTCTCTCCTCTTCATGCCTCTATTTCTCCTTCTGTTACTCCTTCTGTTTCTATTTCAGATTGTACTACCATTTCGGATCCGGATTCTATTTCTATTTCGAAATCTTCTCCTTCTTACTCTTTTCTTTCCGCGTTTGTACACCATTACGGCTTCGGAAATTCTACTTCTATTAAATACACTACTCCAATGCAAGCGTCGTTTAGCATTCCCGACAACCCGGATGTCAAGATACTAAATTCACGTCATTTCTTTCAACAATCCAAGGGTTGCCGAGTTGCATATCTGCGATTCTTCAACTCTTCATCCCCTCACTTCATCAATTCCTTCACTCCTCCTACTGTCCCTGAATCTACACCTCCCCCTTCTGAACCTTCTCCCCCTCCTATTGGCCACAATCCTCTCACCGACCCAGACGAAGACCTCTCGTCATATGTGCCACCGCACTACCGTTCCTATCTCGACTCCGTATTCAAAGTTTCCAATTTTGATCATCTTCCAGAACACCATCTTAACGACATCGAAATCGAACTCGAGGAAGGAAAGATACCACCGTTTGCACGCATGTATCGTCTCACTGAGCAGGAAAGGCAGGCAACTGCCGAGTATGTTCACAACAACTTACGTCGTGGTCATATCCGCTCATCATCTTCCCCTGCCGGTGCTCCCATCCTGTTCATTCAGAAAAAGACTAGAGAAATCCGTCTTTGCATCGACTACCGTGGGCTAAACGCCATCACAAAGAAAAACCGATATCCATTACCACTGGTTGATGATCTCATTGACCGTGTGTGTGGCTGTACCGTCTTCTCCATCATCAATCTCAAATCCGCCTACACTCATCTTCGTGTTCGCGAAGGTGATGAATGGAAAACAGCTTTTCGCACTCATCTCGGTTTATTCGAACATTTCATAGTTCCCTACGGTCTCTTGAATGCTCCCGCTGCCTGGCAATCATTCATACAGGAGGTTCTCTCCAATGTCATCGACGTCTGCTGTGTCATCTATCTCGACGATATTCTGGTGTTTTCTTGTTCCCCAGAGGAACATTAGGAGCATGTGAAGATGGTTCTTGATCGTCTAGCCAAAGCTACGTTGTATGCCAACCCCAAGAAATGCGAGTTTGACCGTTCAGAAGTCGAATTCCTTGGCTACATCATTAGCGCCAACAGACTCAAAATGAACCCGAAAAAGTTATCCACCATCGTCGATTGGCCTGAGCCCACTACTCTGAAGCAGTTACAATCATTCCTCGGATTCACCAACTTCTACCGGCGATTTATTCATAACTATTCCCGTATTTCGCTTCCCTTGACAGCTCTCACACGCAAATCAACATCATTCCACTTTAATGACTCTGCCAAAGCCACTTTTTCCCAGCTCAAGAGTTTATTCACGTCTGCACCCGTTCTCAAACACTTTAATCCCCTTAACCCCATCACTCTTTCCACTGATGCCTCTGACTTTGCCATCTCCTCTGTTCTCCAACAACCACGAAAATACTTCTACCAAACAATCCCCATTCTTCGCCAACCTCGGATATCATCCTACATTCAAGCCCACTCTCACTACCCTTTCCACTGTTCCCGCTGCTGACGACCTCGCTAAACACCTCCAAATAATTCATTCGGAACTCAAGGCCAAACTTAATCACGCTCAGGAACTTCAATCAAAGTATTACGACAAACGCCACACATCACAACCAGATTTCAAGGAAGGACAACTTGTATGGCTCCTCCGTCGCAACATCTGTTCCACTCGACCTTCCAATAAGCTTGATCATCGTCACCTCGGCCCTTTTCCTATCATCAAAAAAGTTCACCAACGTGCTTTCCTTCTTCAACTTCCAACGTACCTTTCTAGACTCTAGCCCATGTTCCACGTCTCGCTTCTTGAACCTTATCACGACCTGTCCAAATTCCATCCTCCATCAGACCCCATACCCATCACTCTTCCTGACGACTCTCCCATAATTCATTCCATTCGCGATGTTCGCAAGATCAGTCAACGCTACGACTATCTCTGTCGATTCAAGGACGCCTCAGAAGATGACGACACATGGATGCCTCTCACCGACATCTCCTCACAGTACAACCACCTCATCGAAAGGTTCCATCACACTCATTCACATGCACCACAACCTCACGATTTCACTATCACAAAATCATTTAACACCGAACACATCATTAACGACTCTACGATTTCAGACTCCTCCTCTTGTTCCACCTCAGCTGGTCCCTCCATTCCTTCCAATCCTATTGCTCACTTCGTTCCACGCCCACCTACCCCAGTCAACAAAACCGTCAGTCCCAAAACGAAATACACTCCACCTGTTCACGCTGTCACTCGCTCGGGTAGAAAGATTACTCCACCAGACAAATTAGATCCTATCATTAAGTAGTTTTTTTTTTTCCCGGTAGCGGCAACTTTTCCTGCGACCTCGGTTTTTTCCCACTGGGTTTTCCGGGCCAGGTTTTTAATGTCTCCCTACTGCGGCCCTTCGTAGTATTTAGTTACAATTTTTTCTCATTGATCTTTAGCTAAAAGAGGGGATAATGTAATAGTCAACTCCTCCTCTTCTCACTCTCCTTACTCCTTCTTCTTACTCAGATACTCCACTATCTTCTGTGCACTAGACACTCCTACACTCCTTAGTCTTTCCCTGTTTCTCTCCCTGTTTAACTTCTCCTTGATTGTCATAGTATAAGTACTTGCACATTTCGTAGTAGTTAGGCAGTCTAATCAACTATTATTTCTCTTCTAAGTTGTCTATCTAAGTCTTACTAGGGTTGGCCAGCACCCTTACATAGGATTACTTTGTATGGGCTTGGGTGGGCTCAGCACCTTGAATCACCCAATTTGTTGTACACCTAAGTACAATTACTTATTGAGTCATGGAGAGTGCTCATAATTAGAGGAACAATGCCATCATTTTTTGGCCCGGGATCTGGGGTATCAAATGTCAATTTACACTTGATCAGCAGCAATTGTGGCTGAAAGAGTAACCATCATTGTAAGTTCGCGGGCGTGTACGATCTGTACCAGTCAATGGTGTATATATTAGTGATGCATCAAATCACTTTAAGATTGCTTTCTGGCCAAAAAAATGGTGCCAAGTTGCTACATGCATAGTTGGATGTTAATTCAACAATCATTCAGTGTATGATACTTTCTGACTTGGATGAACCATTTAGGTCACACCCAGAGCTCCAAAATAAGAATTTTACATGTATATGGACTCAGCTTTGGGTCTTAGTGCAAAGTGTCAATATATGCGAGGGGGTCTAGCAAGCGATGTATGTGTTTGAGTCTTTGGATGATCACTTTTTTGCAGTTTTTGCATCCCAAAGTGATTTTGAGGCTCTGAATATAGCTGGATACCTTATAATTACTCTTTTATATGTCACTCACAACATTTCTGTATTTTTTAGTGATTTTCAGACCACTCCATCATACCTCTAATTCAAGACGAATGTCCCAGATTGACCATTTTTTGACCATTTTGGATTAACTCGCAAGTATATTGCACATTACTCAAAAGATAGCGACAGGAAATATTCAGACAGTGCTAATCCATATTTTATACCTATCCCGAACTTCTCCTATGCTGAAAACGCTCTGTAGATGCAACATGAGTCGAGCAAAGCTCGAGATGATGTGCTAAGCGCCCAGGAAATGCGTGGGAATCTACTGTTCGACGGTAATTCGACGGTAATTCGACGACGCGTCATCATCGTTGAGCCGCCAGCTTATCCCTTGGGCATCCCCACCACTCTTCTTCTGTGTCCATGAAGGACAATGACGGACAGCCACATGCGTATATCACTTCTCTCATTGAAAAAACTGCCACATATGCAGCACTTCGCCATACATGGCCGTCACTTTTATGGTATGTCCTACTCCGCATCTCATACCTCCATAACTCATACCTCTACCTACCGGTTTCAAATCCCTTCGGAACACCTATAGCTCTCTTTTACATCAGCCCTTGCCATCCCTTGTCTGCTGAAATGGTCATGTTTGGGGGAAGTAATCCTGGACAAGGGGAGTTGATGAAGTGGGTGACGGAGCATCCTGGGGATAGGGTTAACGATGGGTTGAGTGGTCTTAAGACTGGTAGAGATGCAGTGAGCAGATGGGCCAGGAATGAGTGGGGCGAAGCAAAGGGGAGTTGTGAGGAACGTTGTCCCTCACTTACATGCCCTAATAGGTTTGTTGGGACTCTTCGTAGGGACCTAAACAACTTGTAAACGCAGGAATGCGAGGGTGAGTGGATCCTCAGTAGAGAATGAGGGGGATTAAAGAGTTTGTGAGTGTTCTTTTCATTTCTTCTCGGTATTGTTTCCCTCTTCCATGTCCTTTTCTTTGAGTTGCTTCCTTTTTCTTTCGCTAGGGTTGACATATTGACTTTTTCACTTCTGATGGCCTTTCTCTCATCAGACTCATACCTGGCAAACCTGGACTATGGATGTGTGTGGGGCATAATGGTCATGGTAAGGTACGTCTTTTCGTTCATTGTTCATTGTTCGTCCTTTCCCCTCCTTACAATCACCTGTCTGACTTTTCTTGATCCAATGCGCAAAAGCTTCCTATGCTACACATGGATACAGCTAGGGCTCCTATCGGATCGGATTGGGTCGGATTCGGATGCCATCCGCTCGGATTGGTAGACACAAAATCCCAATCCGCATCTGACGGATGGCATCCGACAATCCGACGGATTATCCGCAGATGGCAGCCACCTGCGTAGTACGGTGCCCTAGACCCTTACCCTGAACTTTTCTTTCAGTTTTTTGGTGTGTTGTTGTTTATTACTTTACTTTGAAAAAAGTACTTACAGTAATTGAGAAATTCCCTGAGTACAGTCACTTCCGCCACTTCAGCGAGAAAGCTTCTCACGCTGAGAAGACTACCTTTGATGTCAAAAAATCCTATTTTACGCAGCCTATGCTGCCTACTGTCACTTTCATTAATAAAAAGGATATCTTAGAACTGTACAGTACCTACGAACAGCTCAAGACTGAACCAGATAGGACAACAGCAATGCCTTCCCACGCCTCTAACTCATCCGCAGATCATCTTCGGATTGGTCGGATGCCATCCGTCGGTTGGTGGGCTGCAAGAAGGCCATCCGCATCCGAATCCGAAGCAGCAATCGCTCGGATGGCGCCGGATCATCCGATCCGATAGGAGCCCTAACAGCGTGGTGCCGGCAAGAATATCCACCACCACCCCTGGCCTCATCAAACTCATGCAAGGAGGAATTTGGGATGCAACAAGGAAGATAGGTTGCAGAGGATGAAGACGCTAAAGGTTGTAGATGACTAGAGCCTATGTACTATACACAACGAAATATATTTTGTGTGATAATATGCTACCCAATCTGTATGTTCCCGAACTGACCCAGACATGCGTTACTATGCGACCGCTAGATTATGTGATTATGTACATGCTCAATTTGGAAAGTGGCTGTCCCAAGCTGAGTTACAAACCAGAGCCGAGCTGAGGAGCCTTGGAGAGCTATGGACCTCAGTCCATAGCTCTCAGTCCAGGATCTAGTCAGCTAAATGTGCATTGTAGCTGGTAGGTTATTTGGCAGGGCTTTTATTAAAAAAAAGATCCTTGGGATTATCCAACCATTTTTATAAATGAGCTTGTAAGGTACAACCTAGGATTTTATATAATTACTGTGTCTCAGGGTGTGTGATGGGTGAAGCGGTGAAGAGTGTTTCGACGTGTCCGCTCCATTTGGGGGTGCCAGGGGAGGTTTCATCATAGAATGCATAGCGGACGGGAGTAGGGAGTGGGGGAAGGGGAGCATTCTCTTTGTCACTCGCACGTATCACTGGAGAGGAAAAGAGATTAGCGTCATGTTTCCAAGGATGAGAGAGAGTTGGATTCAAGAAAAGATTGGACTTGAAAAGCAAAAAGGAAACAAAAGAGATGAAAGAAGGCAGGAGCGTGAACAGAACGGCGTCAGAACACTGCGATGGACATTCTGGACACATTACCCAGAGTCCGTGAGGCATATCCTGAAATAAAAGAAAAAGAAAACAGAAAAAAAGAGCAACAGACGTCGAAGAATAGGAAGGATGAAACCAGAATGAGTTCGCCACGAAGAGACAGTAGGTAGCACGTCACCATCCAGATGAGTTATATCTACCGCTTGGGGAGTACATCCCTACACTGATGGCTCCAGAAACACCCAATACACCCCGACGGGGTTGATACGGTGTCAACATCGACTAGGACCACATGGAAGTATATAGAAGCAGAAGAAAGCAAGTGAAAGGAACTGGAAAAAATATTAGAAGAAAGGCCAAAGTCCTGCTGCCAATGACACCACCAGTGCCGGTCCTCGAGAAGCTCTCGGAACCATCAATGCTTACGCCCGATATCGTCGACGTCCCAGAAGTAATAAAACCGACCGACAACCTGATCACCAATGCTTCAAACAACCAAACTCCAACAAGACATCAATGGCGGCGGTGACGGTGAGGCCACCATCAGCTCCAAAACAGTGTAACGCCAACGGCAAACCCGACTGGCGAAACAGCAACATGAGATAATGGTGACGATGAATACGTTGGACCTTTGACGACGTATTCAAGGCCTAGGATGGATAGAGGAAACAAAAACGAAGAATAGGAGAACAAGAGTGAAGGGGAAGAAGACAATCGTGACGAAGACACGGAAAAAAGTTGAGAAAAGTAGCAATAAGCAAAGCAAAACACCGATGCCTAAAGAAACAAAGGAGATCAAAAAGAAAAATCGAAGATAGAAGGTAGGGAAAAATGACTCACTCCTGCTAAAAGTAGGCCCAATACCCCCTTCCGTCAACGCATGAGGAGGATTATTTTGCTGGGGAGAGATGGCACCCATAATCTCACGAGTCATCCTGCCCATTATACGCATAAGCTTCAGCTGCACACACCGAGTCCCTCGTAGTGGCATCCCCTTCTCCATAAACCTCGTCGAAACGAGAAAGACGGGACTTGTTGACGGTAGTAGTAGATGTATTAAGATGACAAAGACCGATGAATGAGGGATTGTTTTTAGCTGCTCTGACCAGAGCAGGGTTGATCCCTCCAACAAACATGGACGCTCTCTCAGCGGCACCTTCTGGCATAGGAGGTTCTTCGCTGGAGCCAGGAGAAGTGGAATGCACGACTTTGGCTAGCTTGAGAACGTCTCTCATAAGCTGACCTACGAGATTCGCCAGAGGGACGAGAACAAGCAGGAGAGTCGGTGAAGGAAATTCGGGAGATACGAGATGCGGCGAGGTGAGCGGAAAAACGAAGATCGACACCGGGGGTACGCTGGTACTCTGCCATCTCGGGACCTGGAACACCTACTTCTGCTTGATCGTGGCCTTGGGTGGAGCGGACGGAGGACCGACGAATGGCACCGAAAGAGGAAGAGACTCTGGGGTTGTCTCTGCCACTGACAACCATGGAGTGACAGATAGCAGCTTGAACACCAGCGGTGGAAATGGTGGACATGCGCTTGTCGAGGTTTTCGGCGTATGCAGCTCTCTTTTCCTTCCCTCTAGCACGGGAGATTTTAAGGTAGGCGAAGATACCGAGGGCTATGAGGGCGAGGTAGGGAAGGAGTATTGCAGTAGCGATTTTTCCGCGGTGAGACGAAGCAGGCTCGGTCTTGGCGCCGACTTGAGTGACGCTGTCACTGGCGGAGGCTTTGGTAATGTCTGCAATGTCAGGAACTGGACCTGATAATGGGGCTTCGTAAGTAGCGGTGAAGGTAGAGCCTCCAGGAAGAGTGGCAAGGAAGGGAGCGTCGCCATGTTGGATGATTAAGAGTTGGAGTTGTTCTGACGAAGTAGAATTCCAACAACGGGGTTTGAAGGTAGTACTGTCGTCAGAGAAGGTGACGCCTTGGTACATGTGAAGATGAGGAGTATTGCTGTTGGGAGCAAAAACGTAGATGTCGATCTTGTCGGCAGGTGAAAGACAGGATGTGTCCCAGGTGATATTGACAGGGTACAACGCATCGACTTTCTGGACAGAGGTGGGGGTTTTGTAGAGACCGCGAGTAACCCAGCCTGAAGAGAGTTATTAGAAGAATTAAACAGGAAAAAGACAGGGGACGTACTGCTCGTAGTCCCAGCCCGAGATTGAAGACGGCAAGCAAGGCCTGCCTCGCTGATATGGATGGGTCTAAAGCCCATGTTTGCAGAGTAAAAGAAAGTGTTGGAGATAATGCGTATCGAGACGAGTCCTTCTCGTCGCCAGTGAGATTGGGTAGAGAGCGCAGAGATGGAACGAAGTGGATGTGGAAGTGGAGAGAGGGAGAATGAAGGGAAAAGGACAGGAAAAGACATGGCAGGAGTCTTCTGATACGTCCTGTTCCTAAGCTCCTCTAACGTTTAACCTTGCCTCTTATCAAGTAGACGTTTGTCGTCGTTCGTTAAGGAAAGGACGTGTCGTAACCCTAACCCTAGCTTCGGCCATCCGGTTATTGCCAGACCGTCAATTCGAACACACTGGGGTAGAGCCATCGCTTTGCGTGGCAAGTTACGAGGCCTTTTCATACACATTCATAGGATTTACAACACTACTCAAAAATGCGTCATTAGGATGCACACAGTACACTCAATGAAGATCCCGATATGTGGGTGTATTGACTTGCACAAGGGGTTGGTACAAGCAGAAGTCAGACGACTGAGAATAGTGATGTAAACGGTTGGCTATGGTCCGCTCCGGCTCGGCTCTTTGTCAGAGCCGGTAAAATCGACTCGACTCTGACTCTAGCCGTTTAGAGTCGGTGAAATCCAATCGTCTACGGAAAAAAGCAAACTATTGCTACCTACAAAGCTGAAAGGCTATCTCAAGTCCGTAAATAGTATATATGAGTAATTTAAAGTAGTTTTACCTGTGTATTTTACGAATCACAAGAATGTTTGCAAAATGAGGTGTAAGCGAGGTCGTGGGAACATGCCAAGGATGACATGACGAGGTTCGACAACTTCAATTTCCAACAAGGCTGACAGGCTCCAGCCATCTTCATAAGGGAAGTGAGGAAGCCAATGCTTGTTGGCATCTCTGAAATGGAACTCTGACTGCTCCACACAGACAAAATTTTTGACCTACCCTAGATGACTCGAGCCGCGAGCCAGTCAGAGCCGAGCCGCGGCTCTAATACCGGCTCGGCTCGTTGGCTAGCCGCTGTCGAGTCGGACTGTTTACAACACTAACTGAGAACTAGTGGTGCTAAAATTATCTCTAAGTCTGTAGTTACTAAATATAAGGATACGTTGGACAGCGGAACGCTGAAAAGTCAATGACAATAAAAGAGCATACTATCTGAATGAACAACGTCAACTTCGAGTGATTTAAGCTGAAATTAAGTGTCAGTGTTAACCCTATCCTGAGTGAAAGAAAGCACACACTGGCAAGCAGCATGTATGGGCGCTTTAGTATCCTGTTCTTCCTACCAGCGAATGGGCCTGCGTATACACGCCTTGTAGTCGGCTGTTGATGGGGGTGCAATTTTGGGTGATGTTGGTGATTAAGAACAATAGCCTGAATGAAATTGCGCACTATGGAGGAGCTGTCGAGATTTTGAGAGCTATGCGGGATGAGGAGGCATAGGTGGAAGTGGGAGTGAAGAAGTGAAGAAGGGAGAGGGTGGTACTTGGTGACGACATCCAGGACGTATCATGTGAGGATGGGTTCTAGATTAATCCTTCAGTTGTCGGTATTGTAGGAGACCGGCAATAGCAAACCATAGTTATGCCAAGAATTTGAAAAGGGTACCGGTCGTGTATCATATTCTCCAGCTCTATGTTAGCAGATTTTCAGCAATGATAGACCAGCCAAGAATGACAAATATATCAATCATTATAAGCAAGACATTAGCCAAAGGAAAACAATGTAGTATCCAAGGTCAACGCACTTTCCGGAGAACAATTGGATTAAATATTGACCCTCTTCTCCCTCTTTACAATCCTCGTTTGCTGGGCTTGACATTGACATCCACCTACCGAATCCTGTTGCTTGAAGTACGTAAGAGAGCAAAAACAGAGAGCTGATTCCGTTGGAGGGTTCTAAATCTGTACTCGAGACAAAGGCAAGCTTGAGGGACGGGATATTGGAGAAACGAGACATGACGTCGTGGTTCAAGTCAGCGTCATTAGTCCTTGGACCCGGTCCAGACCGAGTCTAGGCAATTCAGTTGTCTTAGAGACCACAATAGAAATCTGCAGGTGTGGGAAGATAGCAAAAGTCGACCTAAGTTTTTTTTTTTTTTTTTTGGAGGAGCATTATGTACTTACAGTGCACCGACTTGGTCGTCACACTGCAAGAAACCTGCGGTCTGCGTAAGGATTGGAAACCTCACTAGGTAGAAATGGGTAGCATAAGACATAGCATAGGAACATAGACATAAACATAGGATTGCCGAGACAGGGCTTGTTTAAGCCTCCCCGAGGAAATGCTTTTACGCACTGAATGTGGGACTCAGAGTCTCCCTGAGGGTTAGGACGTCTTGCCTATCTGCCTCAGGGGCTGGTTTGTCAGCGTAAATCAGACTCAATACCACTAAAACCCCGGTATTCGTAACCCAGTCATCCAGCAGGGTATGTTCCATTTTGAGCAGCCCTTGCCACGTTGCGCGCACTAAATTCGGGCTTACTCCCTTTCTTCTGTACTTTGAACCTGCCATGCGGCGGTCGAGTTGGAAACGTTCATTGATCATAAACGACCATCTGGCCTCTATCTCTCTCCTCGTGAAGGCTACATTGTCCTTTCGTATCACCCTCTTGCACCTTAACTTCCAGATAAGGTATGCTGACTCTGCTATTAAGATTCTCCAGAGCCATTCTTCTCCTGATTTTCTAGTGCCTGCTGGGGTTTGCAAGACGGCTAGACCTGCTCCTACTATTGTCCCTAGCACAGGGCGTTCCCAATCCAGGGCTCAGTTCTTTCTCTCCCACAATTTCCCCATCAACTCCCAGATTAACTCTTGTCCTGGGCTTTCACAGCCTACTAGGATGTGGGTTATATCTTCTACCTTGTGGTCGTGTTGGCACATCGCTCTCGCTCTAACTTCCAGGGAATAACTCGTTCTGTCCCAGTGCGTGTCTGTCATGTATGCATTGTTTGCAATCATCCATAGGAAATACCTGGTTTTCCTCTCAAGATCCTTAGAACGAATGGATTTCCATATGGTGCTATCGGTCAGTGCAATCCCGAAGAGCGACTGTGCTTGTGATTTTACCTGACCCAGGATGTTGCTTGTTCTAGGCCTTTGTGGCGTCTTATCTGCCCTCAGTTGTCATATTGCGTTATACGCCAATTTTTGGGTGAGTGCATTTAATTTTACACCGGTCACTTTTAGCTCAGGGGGGATCTCTAGGGCAATGGCATCCTCGCGATCCTTGTTCGTTGCTGCCCCAGCCAGTGCATCTGCCGCTTCATTTCCTGGGTGACCGTTGTGTCCTTTAACCCAAACAATACTGGTAGGTCCTTCCCTACGTCTGTAATTGGCTACCATGGCTCTAATAATATCCGCATTATTCACATTTGGATAGCCTGTATCCTCCATCTTCTTCAGGCTACTCGTCAGGTGTGATATTACATATTTTGAATCTGTTTCCAGTGTCATTGGTGTCATACGCTGTATTAATTCCGGCGCCACTTTTGCCACCACAAGTTCAGCCGCTTGGTTTGATTGTGTGATGGGTACGTCTCCTACATGTTTCGGTAGTTTGATTGAACGATTCCCAGCGTTTTCTGGTCCTAGGTAGATTCCGGCTCTGGCTACGGCACTCTCCTGCCCGTTATCCACACAGGAACCATCTGTCGCAATTATTATCATGTGTTCATTGCTGTCGTGTTTGACTTGTTGAGCTAAAACTTCGTTGGTAGGTGTCCAATCCTGGTCAGTAAACACCCTAAAGATATCTGATAAAGTTCCAGTCGTAGTTATATGGTAATCGAAGTTGTCCGCATCTTCTGGTGCGTTCATTTCCAAAGAGTCTCCTTCATGATCTTCTGGTTGGCTTTTCCTAGGATCCCATTTTGAGGGAAGGGTATCCAGGAGCTCTTTTGCTCGAGACATGCACTGATTAGGGTGAGTACAACCCGTTTGTTGTCGCAGGGCTGCACAATCTCAGCATTGACATTGATCATTCAGACGATGTCTCCTCCGTTGTCCTGGCAGAGTAAGCAAGGGGGCTGCCAGGTCCATGGCCTCCCCTACTGTCTTCATTTTATGTTTTTTCATAAGGCATATGCTCGCCATCAAGCCGGTGAGTCGTCTTATTTTGGGGTCTGCTTGAATGTGATGCCACATAGGCATTTCCTTCAGTATGTTTTGTTCAAAGGCGAGTCCTTCTATCCTAACTCCATATTTCTTTCCAATATTAATCATGTTTCATAATTCTGGTACTTGTGTTGACCGTGGGCCTGGGCTTGTTACCCATGATTGTAGGAAGGTATTCTGTTTGATGAACACAGGTATACCATTCTCCGTAGCAGGGGTATTCTTTGCTAGTAGGGAATCGGCTAGGGTAGCCCATAGGGGACGGTCTGGCCCAAAAGTCAAGTACCTCTTTAGCCACATCAATTCAATTGCTTCATTCCGTGCTGAGATATCCAACACTGCCTGTCCTCCATCCTTTATGTCCAGCCTCCAGGTAAGTGGTGTCTTTATTGATCGGATTTCTTTCTTTCTCTTCCCAAATATATTTGTTTATCCTTTTCGCCAGTCATTTCTCAACTTCATTCAGCATGCCTTGAACCTGAGTCAGGTATTGTGACATGCCTCCCGCAAACATTTGGACAATCAAACGTCGTCCTTCCATTGTGGGTGATCCTTTTGCCCATCTGTCTAGGACTCTGTCAATCTTTTCTATCACTGGAGCCCATATCTGGGTCGCTTTAATTTCATTTCCAAACCATGCTCCTAGGATTCGGATTGCTTCTCCTTCTCCAGCGATATGGAGATATGCAGGGAGTACATTCAAGTATGGACTGCTTCCGTATTGAAGAGGGATTGTTCGCCTCGTTTCAATGACGGTACGTCTGTATTCCGCATTGCCTATTGGTATTATGGCAGTCTTATTAACGTTGAATTTCGCTGTGGACGCAGTACACCATTCGTCCAGTATCAACTGCAGATCCCTAAAATCGTCTGTCGCAGCAAGAAAGACTGTGGTGTCATCTGCAAACAGGTTGGCTATTAATCGTTCAGTCACCCCGGGGATCTTAAATCCTTGCAGGTCTGAATTCCTTAGCATTGCAGCCAGGGGTTCTATGGCGAGGTCGAAAATCAGGCATGACAGGGGGTCTCCCTGCTGGACCCCTCTAATTACTTTGTACGTATCACTCTAGTGGAGGCAGCTCAAGCATATGCTTGATCAGATGTTTATGCCACTGACAGGCAATGTCATAGGATTGGACCTTCGTTAAGCTAGCATGATGGTGGCGAAGTAGCGAGCCAAGACAATAGTCCATATTAGCATACCTGTAAGACCTTAATCAGTATCCCAATAAATATTTACTGGTGGTTCTAGTACATACCGTTCTCCTTTCTGCAAATCAACCACTCCATTAATCTGTACGAATTCATGCCGAGCACATACTCCCAATCCACAGCCTGAACAGGCATATCCACGGGAATTTCGGGTATTCGCTTGTTCAAGAGTCTGCAATCCGTTGCAAGTCGACATCTGTTGATGGAGACTTAGTTCCTGCTGTAGATGAATCAACTCAAACCCACCTCGTCCTGGTCACGGATCGTTGCCAAAAACTCCTTGAAAGGCTTCTGCTCGACATAATATGCCATCCCTGTTCCCAACCCTGGGTCGCATTCGTCTGATGAGACTGTTCATCGTTTCAGTCGAAAACAGGTGTCCATTGCAAGATAGAGCCAATACTTATATCTAATGGTCAAGTAAATGCTCAGTCAGCACATTGAAGTGGATGTATTATTAATAAGTAAACTTACTTGGTATCCTCAACAATATCTAACCAGTTGTCTGGCAGATTGACCCCAACTCGAGGACATGCGATACATCGAATACCCAATTCTCCGTTCTGAGTTTCCTCAATAGGCCTGGATCCATCGTTCCCTCGTCCAGCCCATTTCAGCATTTTGAGATGCCGCCACTCCCACACAATATGCGTGAAAGATTTATACCGGTCCTATGCACTCTGTCAGGCACCAAATACATAAAAAATTAACCGAAATTGATCTACCTTGGTCTTTTTGAGTCCTCCATGGTTACGCAGCTTTTCCAGCCCATTGTAATAATCATACAATGTGACTTTTCCCTGCAAGGTCAAGATATGAAAATTATTGACCAGTTCAAATGTCGCACACGTCTGAGGATCGAGATGAGTGGCTGGATATAGCTGCTTTCGCATCAGCTGTTGCCTCCATTCGCCAGCTTTGCTCTTGTCAGCACAGTTGCAATAGCTAAGATTGACCTGGTGGATCCCATTTGTATGCATTACTGTAAAACCGGACACAGGGCGAGGATTCAGGCAGACGGAACCAAACTGGTGTCCCAGCTGTATCTTGATGCCCAAAGTCTTCAAGGGTATCACCTCAAAATGATCACCGTTCCATTTCTTTGTACTAATGTATCAGACGAAAAACAGACGAAGGAAAAGAGCAAAAATTAGCATACGCACCTCCACTATATCCAAGGCCCGATACTCATGGTAATTCAGGCAGCACTCCTCACACATGAGTCCCAGGAAGATGCATTCTCTGCAGCGATAGACTGGAGCAGCGCATGGCTGTTGAGCTTGATCTCTTCGACAATGAAGACACACATCTGGTGAGTGATCTCCCCTGCCTTCGTTCTGCACCATCTCAGCCAGATACTCATCGCGATATGGTGTCCATTCTTGCAGGGGCTGGTCCTATATTCCAGTAAGAAATGGCTGAGAACATTCAATGGCATGACTTACTGAAGTTAGGTACCGTCTCCTGACCTTAACGTCTTCAGCCACATAGTTAATGGTCGAAATCCCTTCCAACGATTGCTGTAGGTCCTCTTCGGGAATTTGGGCGAAGGCTGACTTGTAGGCGTCCCCATAGACAAAATCCTCCGATTCCAATAGGAGGTTGCTATCCTCTTTGCGCTTTTTCATGGCTTCCGGTATTTCTTGCAACTCGACTTTCTTGCGTTTTGTACAGCGGCCATCGGTAGAAACAGAGAGATCTGTGAACGTTTGAGCAGCTGGGGGTTGAGAAGTTTTTAGAGTACGTGCCGTCTTTACAATCTTATGCAGAGACATTGCTGATTGCACTTCACCACGATGCGTAACAAGGTAATAAGGGTAACAGGTCCGAGAAAGAATAGGTCCCATACCTTAGGGCAAAAACGTTCACCCTGTCTGCCGGTGGCAATTCTCACCCTGAGCGGCCACCAAATAAGAATTAAATATCATCTGATCTGATTCCTACATACACGCCCAGCTCGAGCAAGTATTTCATCTCGATTTCTACCAGCATTATTAAGTATACATACCATAATTATAGAACATGTCACTCACTTTTCATAATATTTCGCGTTCTGCAATGACTTTTTCCATTTTGCTCGTTGTTCCCTTCAAATCTTCAAGTACGGCTCCTGGTCTCTTTCTTCTATCCCCCTCTGTCGAAGCCATACAATCTCGTCAAGACCAGTAAGATGAAGTTGCATGTCCTCGGAAGGACAGAACGGTGCCATGGATGACGGGATGAAAGAATGTCATCGCTTTGTAAGCATGACGTTTTCGATTTGGCAACAAGCCCCTATTGCAGCGTTGGCTGAATCACACCATGAGCGACTGAATCTCACCATGCACTTCCTCTTTCCTGTGTCTCTCTTCACTATTTTTTAGTGTATAAGGCTTAAATACTGACTATTAACGTATATTTAATCTATAGAACACTTTATAAGTCCAAGTTTGAAAACAATGTCAGAGTAAAGTCACTTTAACAACTCAGTTTCTACTACAGTTTGCAGTATCTGACTATGTAAGTTACCCGCCGTGCAACATTTTTTTTTACATTCCAGACGATATCTTAATTGTTACTATGTTTTATGGACTTGCGCAGGATATGTACAACCATGAACACTAAAAACCTTGCAGAAATGGCCTTGGATATGGTGGGCAAACCCATATTATGATGTGCAAAACCTCTACTCGCTCTGATCCAGATTTCGGACTTAGAGCAGTCGCTTGAGACTCACATGGTGCGCCACATGCTTGTCCACATCCATTCGGATAGTGACAGTGACCACGAAACTCTTCCTACAACTATCGACAGCGACGACGAATCGTGGGAGCAGCTCTCTGACCTGGATATGGAGATAAATTCCTACCAGACTTCTCGCCCTACCTGTACCCCTCAACTGTTTGGGCATCGTACCAAGGAGACTGAGGAGGGCAAACAACCTCTCAAGCGTGCCAAATTCTATAATGTGTACACTGGAGATGGCGCAGGGACGTACAGGGACTGGTGAGTGTTCTGTATAGACCAAGATCAACATTTCATTGACTAGTATTAGGAGTGAGGCTGGTGCAAGAACCAATAAAGTTAGCGGTGCGCTTCACCAAAGTTTCCAGTCATGGGAAGAGGCATTGGAGGCCTGGAAGCAGTACTGCCTCAGCCATCATGATCACCCATCCGATATGCAGGATGGTACAGTGTATATCCCTGTTCAAAGTACTCCACAACCTCGTTCTGTCTCTCCACCTCGTCACAGTGTACGTGCTCAGTCAATTGCACCTCAACATGTCCCTGCTCCCTGTGAGTCATCAGATTTACCACCTCAACTTAACCACAATTTATGGTGACCTTTTAGCTACCCCCACTCAACTGGCTGGTACATCAACAAGGCGTGTGGCTGAGTCTCCTCAGGAATTGTTCTCTTCCTCTCAGAGTCGTCATGGGAGTCCTTCCAAAAAGCGCGTAGCCACTGCCCTGAGTCTCCACCTCGCCAGCCAGTTTCTTCTCCTCGACCACCTCTCTGGGCTGTAAGTTTTGAGGGACAAAATGGGGTCTTCATGCTGTAATTATTTTTTTTTGTTCAGTGATCAGAAACGAATTGTTGTATTTAACAGAGAGGAGGTTGATGAAATTATGCGCGAGGCAGCTCGACGTGGACTCAGAACGCAACAACGTGAAGTTGACTCCATAGTTGAGGCTTCCGAGTGGTTCTCGCAGTTGGACCTCAGTACTGAGAGCAGTAGCGTTTCGGATGACCTCACGTAGTGTGGCGTTATTCTCGTTACTGGGAGTAGGGTTGCTGATGGCCTCGTGTGATGTGGCGTAGTTCTCAATAGGGCTAGGGTGAAACATGGGTTCTCAAAAAGAGGAGAAATAAATTCCTATCGTGCTGCCAACAGCCTCATGCAGTGTGGCGTTTTCACATGAGTTCTAGAAAAAATAGAGACAAAATTCATGTAGTGCTGCCAATGACCCTGAATTAATAGAACTGTAGCAAGAGAGCTGTAGCACTGCCGATGACCTCGTACAGTGTGCTGGCTATAGGCGAGACAGGCATCCTGATAGGGCTAGGGTTGGCTATGGATTCTAAAAAGAGGAGGAAAAAGATACAATGTATATATTGCAAGGCTGTTAACCGACTTATTCTGTTCATCAACATGTCCGAGCAAGACCCAGATATGACAGTGGATATTGTCAAAGGTGAAAGGTAGCTAAAGTTTTTTTTTTTCGAGTTTTTCTAAATACTAGTAACAATGACATTTGTAGGAACACAAACATGAACCACATCTATGGTGGAGAGAAATTATCAGTGGCAGAGAGAAAAGAGACTTAGCATAGACTGATAAGTACTTACCGGAGCTTTGATTGTATAAGCGATCGCTCTCCAAATTGGAAATAACGATGCAATCGCAGAAGGATGGACCTGATATTCACAAGCTGCGTATGACACAAGTTATGCATTGTAGGGGCCAATCCAAAAGGAGGAAAAGAGGTGGGTAACAAACAATGGAAAATTAACAATGCATGATATTGTAAAAACTCGACTATGCGTTGCTTTACCGTTGACAATCTGTCACCTCCCTCTAGAGAAGAAAAATGTCCTCTCCTCTTGAAATACCTGTTAATCAGCCCAACACTAGCTCAACACAAACTATCCCTGTACCCTCTGCAACCCCTCCAACTGCCGATCTTGTGAGAGATAAAACCTCCAGCTCTTCCACTGGAACAGCACTAATCCCCACATTATCCACTGCTCTTACGGAGTCTACCGATGGCTTGCAGCAACTGGATCAGTCCCAAGGCTTAGTCGATACGTCCTCAGGCACTGCTAAAAAACAATCTGGTGGTGTATCTGGATCCACAGATGCTGAAAGGGATCCGGAGGGTTCATATGTGGTGCCAGACAACAAAAAGGACGCGTCAGTCGACGAGAAAAAACATGCGTCTGTTCGCCGCCCAGTAGGCCTCAAACGGAAGGGAGGGAATCCTGGGAACTTCCAAGGCATCTACTTGGAGTTTTTGCAGGAAGCTGCCGTTGGATACCTGGGTTTAGATTCAAAGTTTCTTACCAACTTCTATCCCTGCTGGTTTGATAGGTGGCCTTGGCACACCAACAATGTTCTGGAGGAGTTCCAGGCTATTGAGAAGAAGGTACCCACAGCATCCAATCCTCATGCAACAGTCACAGTGACACAAGAAGAATGTGGACTTGAGATAGAGGAGTATAAAAAGCTGCTAGGGCATATATGAAAGAGGAAGGTCGTCAAGTAGGTTTCTTCATTACTTTCTTAAATAAATTTGTCTAATATATATTCTACTAGGAGCTCAAGAATTGGTTTCATCGTCAGCCCGGGAAGGCAAAGGGATCTAACATCAGGGTCTACGAACCTTTCCTGAAGACACTGTGCAAAGTTGGCCAAGCTCCTACTTCCATACCCGCTCATAAATATTACATGAGCCATCCTGATTTCCAAGATAAATGCTTCAAGGAGTATGAAGCACGATGGAAGACTTCCAATCTGGTATCACAGTTCAGAGTGGATTTCCAGTGTCGAGTTGCGGCAGAGCTATATGAAAAGGAGCCAGCAAAAGTTAGGGGGAGAATTGAGAGTGAAATAGCAGCAGAGCATGAAGAGAAGTTGACTGCATACAAGCAGTTGATGAAAGGGGACAAGTTCATACTGGATCCTACAAAACACCAGTTTGGTGACATTCCTTGTGACGTGTGAGTAGTGTGATATTTCAATATAACTTAGATGCTGAGTATTTCTTCTTCAGGTGCCATGCCAACCTCGCCAAGTTCATTCAACCTCTGCTCAATGCTATCCGCCTGCTCACCGGATTGAGCTTCTGCCTCCTAGGAGGTGCTCCTCCCCTTCCAGGACAAGGAAAGGAGGAGTTCACATTACTAACACAAGTCTGCAATCTTTTGGTCTGTTTTCACGCTGACCTTGTTTCTAACTTATTGCAGGATCTTCTCTGGGACCACAACGGGCACAAATCCTCAAAATTTCATGGAATGGAAGCAACAAGAGTTCATGAGAAAGGTCATGGGTCACTGGATGACCTTCCTATCACTTACAACAGATGGTATGTATTCAAGTATTTACTACCGACAATCAAATACTTATTCATCCACTTCTACAGGTTTAGACGCAAACTCCGAGGCTCCGCAGACCGAGGCAGAGCTCAAGGTACAGGCTGCTAATGCTATCTCGGCTGCAATGGCTCTCTCATCATCGTCGAATCCTTTGGACGACAATACACTCATCGTGATGGACGATGACAAGCCCCAGAAGTCTAAATCTACTGCCAAGCGCAAACGGTCCAAAAAAGCATCAGGGAAAGAGGTATCCGAGAAGCCGAGAAAGAAGGCAAAGAGGGGCAGGGGAGAGAGTAAGGAGATCTTGGAGACAGATGATGAAGGCAAACAGATTGGAGGCGATGATGAAGAATCTGACCAGACAGCTGAGGAGGATCCTGCCAATTCTAGATCAGCACCCCGTCCCACCAATCTTCAGAAAACACGTGAAGAATTATTACACAAGGAGACGAGAGACTTCCTGAGCTCAGCGTCTGAGTTGATACGCCAGGACACCATCTGCAAACTCCGTTATGGCAGCATGGCAGACTTCGAGCGCACTAACAATATGGTGAAGATCCAGCATCTACAAGCCGAAATCGACAAGGTCTGGGCTCCATTCAATGCTGGTGAAACCACTCAGCTACCTCCCGTTCTGTACCACAGTCCCTGGTCTAGCCGTCCCTCTCCCAACAGTCCTGCACTGGGTGCAAACACTTGTAATTCCTTGGATATACAGAGGAATTACACAAGACTTACACTAGTACACTCAATATGTAAGTCCACTTGACTTACTGAAGTATTACCAAAGACCACTGTGAGACTTCATGCCTTACAATAGTCATATATAATTGTTCTATTTTTCTTGGTCTCTGGTAATACTTCAGTAAGTCAAGTGGACTTACATATTGAGTGTACCAGTGTAAGTCTTATGTAATTCCTCTGTATATCCAAGGAATTACAAGTGTTTGCATCCAGTGCTGACACTTCCCTTGGCACTTCCTCTGTCTCGGACAGCGCCACCACCACCACCTCCAATGCTGCCGCTATCAACATCTCCAGATCGTCTTCAAGTGACAGATCGTCCACTGTGGTAGATCCCGTGTTCTTGGATGGTCCCAACTTGTCATCTAAGGATATTGAAGGTCATACTAGCTTAGAACAGACAGGAGATGAAGACTCGGCCCATTCAATCCCTCTCTCCCAACAATGCCTTCAGAATGTCATTCTGGCATTGATGTATCAAATGCTAGTGGTGTTGTCTCCATGGGTACTGGTCAGCTTGATATTTCTGATGACGTCAGTCCGGAGATAATGGAATTGCTATCTGGCGTCCCCCACTGGTTGCGTTCTGCATTCCTCGCATTCTCCAGTATTAAGGATCTGAAGGAATGCCTTGAGTGGATGCATGGCCTTGAGGAATGGATCGAGATTGAGCGGAAATTTGGGTTTCAGAATCCAAAGGGACCCCGAGCATTTTTCTCAGATGCTAACCGGCCAAAGCTGATTGGATGGTGGAGTGGTATTGGGAAGACAATCTGGAGTGAACCCCCTAAGGACATGGAATCGCTGGAGGCATTTGAGGGTATTTGGTGGTCATGGTGGTCGATTATCAATCCCGACTGGCGCACTCATGATTCTTTGGGGAGATTGGTGCATGACCAGTTAGAGAGGAAGATCAAGGATAGATGGGAAGCAATTAAGCGTCCAGGCCAATGTGGTCTGCTCACCGTGTTTTTGTGTCTTTTTTACTGGTTCCAGGTGCAGAAAACTCTGGAACAGCGGAGAGCCTGGGACAACGCCCTCAAAGATGTGGTTTGGGTCTTGGAATGCTTGAATGGGAGTATGAGGTATGTGATTATTGGTTCTCGCTTGTATCCGTATTGAATTACTTATATTTGTAGGCACAAACCTGGGTCTAAGTGTCCTGCTAGTGAGCCGGTTGATGGAGAGCCCCCTGCACGTGCCACGAGGTCCCGCAACGCAGTTTAGGCATGTATATTGCCCTATCCACAGGTATTATGTCGCGCCATGTCACTATCTATCTCACCCCTTCACCATATTCAGTACTCATATGTTTCTAGTTATGCTATCCTACCCCTATCTATCCCATCCCACTGTAATATATTCTTGACTTATCCTATCCTACCCCTATCTATCCTAGTTGTATTATATTCCCTATTCATCCTATCCTACCTAGCTATCCCATCCCGCCGTGTTTCATATTCTATTGCATTTAGTTGTAAAGTTCTGCTAAATTTAATATGCGTGATGCACCTTCCAGTCTCTTTGGGCCAAAGACCTGATTTAGTGTTGCACGTGGCTCGACTCGACTCTGGCTAAGCTGGTAGCCAAGCCGATGTATAGCCAAGCTGAGTCAAATAAACATTGAGCCGGCTGTATGTGACTCGGCTCTGACTCGCTTTGCAGCTTAAAATGGAGAGCTCCCATACAAAACGGTGAATACAATCTCTTTTAGGCAACGACCCAAAGTCTAGAGTGGTGAAGTAATACAATGAAATATGAATAGTCATTCAATCTAGCTATAGAAAATTATTTGAATGACTGTATTGAAACGAAATTGTCAACTCCATTCAGCTCAAGCCAAAGCCAATGAGCTGTTTACGGCTCGAAGCCAAGCCACAGCTATGACATGATCAAGCCGTTAATAGCGAGCTGGAGTGAGCCAGAGTCGAGCCGGTGCAACACTAACCTGATTCATACGTTGCATATTTTGTTCATACAACACATGATAAATGTCATATATGCCAACTGAAAATATAATGTGTAGTGACAAAGGATGACAGACAATGCATGGTATATGCCCTAGGGATCTAAAAACCTACAATGCATAGTACATCTATGCATGGTATATGTATGCCCTGAGGAGCTGAGTTCATACAATGCATAGTAAATCTTTGAACACATACAATGCATGGTGTGGATCCGATGTATGCCCTGGTTAAAACCATACAATGCATAGTATATGCCCTGGGGACCTGAAAACATACAATGCAAGGTATGGACCCTATGTAGTATAAGTATACTACACATGTTATATGCAAACATATACAATGCATAGTATTTATATGCCTGAAGACATACAATGCATGGTATTTTCCCTGGGGACTTGAACACATACAATGCATGGTATATGCATACTGAAACTAAACATATACAATGCATAGTATATCTATGCCTGAAGACAAACAATGCATGGTATATGCCCGGGGGACTTGAACACATACAATGCATAGTGTATAGAGGGGACCTAAGCATATGCAATGCGTTGTATATCTATGCTTGAAGACAAACAATGCATGGTGTGGATCCTATGTATGCCCCACATGGTATATGCATACTGAAACTAAACATATACAATGCATAGTATATCTATGCCACACATACAATGCATGGTGTGGATCCTATGTATGCCACACATGGTATGTGCATACTGGAACTAAACATATACAATGCATAGTGTATTTATGCCTGAACTCATACAATGCATAGTATTTATATGCCTGAAGACAAACAATCCATGGTATTTGCCCTGGGGACCTGAACACATACAATGCATAGTGTACAGATGCCTAGACACAGACAATGCATGATATAGGCCCTATGTAGTAGAAGTATACAACACATGGTATATGCATACTGAAATGATACTATGCATGGTATATGCACAATCAGAGCATACACAGACCAAGTACTACTAACTACGCATTGTGTTGTGTGGATACTGCCTATATACTATGTGTAGTAGCTACAACTACTGGTGACGAGAGGGACAAGCCAGTGCTGGAGATGCTGAAGGGTTGGGAGGATACTCTGGAGATGTGTTATACCCGACTCAAAACTATCTCAACTCCTCTCCATGAAGCTATTCGCATTGCTTCAGAATTGAGGAGGAGTTGGTTGATGATGATTGCAATACTGGACTACGACGAGAAATTTTTCCCCAGGATGCGTGGAGTTCTGCCTTCCTCAACATCCCCTCCCAGTTGCAGCGAGTTCCTTATGGGTGCCTTCGTTTGGGACGATGCCACCGCGTTACAGTTCTTCAAGGTTGGCCTGCCTTTCTTCTACGTCAGGCACTACAGTGACTTTGATTGTCAAAACATCATTGAAGTCAAGGCCTTTCAGAAGTCGTCAGTTTGGAAGGAGGCTGCAGATCTGCCCTACCCCGTCATTTACTCAGGACAGGCAGGCTCTGACGACAAGTTTGCTGTGATCTACAAAGCTTCTGTGGAATGTCTTTCCGTCAACAGCCCTTTTGTCAATATGCACCTGCCAGGACAATATCACTCGTCATATCAACTTGGCAACCAAGTATTCTCGTCAGTGCAGTCCAGGATGGTGGGTCCATCAACCCTGCAGGTCGCATCCTCCACAGGTCCCATTCGGAACTCTACTTCGTTCACCTCCTCCAAGACCCCGTACCGATGACCCACCCACACTGAAGAGAAGCAGAAGAAAAATTGTGAGTTTGCTATTGTCTTGCTTCTATTTCCAAGATCTAACTCTCTTCTCAGCCCCTCAACAGCATCGAGACCTTTTTGCAGACCTTCCTTCTGATCATCCCTTTGTTCCCATCCTTCCAAAGGCATGGGCTGGAGTGAAAAAGGTCATTGATCAGTCTCAAAGACCATCTGGCCTTAACCTCAAGTTGTCAACCATAGTCCCTGATCCGGCCCTCTTCTTCGGCTCTGACCATACACGCATGATGTCCTACCTCACCCAATGGAATCATGTCCGACCTGTTTGGCTTCAGTATTGTCGTTCGGCTACTCCAGGGGTTGTGGAGAATGGAGTGTGGAGAAAAGTTTTGGGTCAGCAATGCTTCACAGGCAACAAGGAGGGAGAGATCATGAAACCTGGCGGTCGACAGCAAAGGGACACAAATGAGGCAACCAATTTACTCCAGGACATCTTCCACCAATACTCCCTGGAACCCCAATCAAACTGTCTTCTCCTACCAGTCTATCCATATGCGAAGGGCATACACTCATCCGGGAGCTTTCCCTCATCAACTTTGCTACCAATTACTGGCATTGGATAGTCTGGTGGACACCATGCAGCCAAGGACAGGGACTCAAGCGCAGCTCACCTCACAATGGCGTCCGCAACCTACATTTGGCGTCGGGAGGAGCTGCTAGGACAAGTGTTTGAAGGTGGCCGATGATGTGTTCACTCTGGCAGGTGCTAGCAACCTTGGCATCTTTTTGTCTCATTGGCCATCGAGATTGGAAGCCTTGCATGCATTCCAGACAATTATGGATACCTGGCCTGGAAGCAAACCGATCTATTTGGAGCCGAGGCTCAGATGCTAATATGAGACGGATGCAACTCGCCGGTGAGGAATGGGAGCGAGCCCTTACAGTATTCTACGTACAAAACATACTATAATCAGTTTTACCCACCCCTGTAATGCCAATGACTATAAGCAGTAACTTTACATGACTGATGTATATCTAGCCGTTCTCACCTATCTTGTCAACTGTAGTATTTTGTAGTATTTCGTTGTAGCATAGTATGTACAATGCATGGACTTCAAATTTTCCTGAATGTGACATATGCGTGACCAAATGTGACATGTGTGACCAAATATGACGCAGCTCTAATTGTGATGCGTCTTGACTCTGCTTTCTACCTCGACCTCTCCTCCCTCAGTCGGTCCTTCCCCTACTGTATTGCTGCCCGTCCGTCCTTTGCTACGACTATAGTCGTTAGCGCTGCTTTAGCTGAGCTAGAGTATCCTGCTGACTGAGTCAGCCTCCACTTGCACCTCTCAGAAACGCAAAATAGCTGCCAACCCTGTGGGT
>JAACJM010000385.1:0-57645 GCA_013368315.1 Tetrapyrgos nigripes
CTGCCATACACAGCAACTCCGATAAGTGATCATCTCTTCAGCTCGGAGATCTGTGATTTCTTGCAGCTATTCCCGGTACTCTTCGTCAAACAAGTTGGTTATATGTTAGCTGAAGAGCAGGGGGAAAAGTTTACTTGGTGAGTTATTTCAACAATGTTGTAGCCTGTCCGAGTCCCAATACTTCAACCTTCGTTTAACTTGAAGTTTTGCCCACTAAACAGAATAAGTACATACTTGGTATGACTGTGCTCCACGTCTCTTCTCCACCAGGAACTTTGTATAGATGTTGACAACGAATAGGATTCCATGCGTTGGCTTTCAAGAACAGAGACGAGACCTTGCTCTAACTAAGAATGGAATAGCGTCTCTTGAATAGTTCCTGATCCAATCACTCACCATGGAACTACCGTCACGATGCTGATGTGCTTGATTTCACTAGTTGTTTGTTTGGAGTAGATGTAGGCTGTAGCGGGCTGTATTATGAGGCCGAATGAAATGAGGATGAGTTGTTTACACTGCGTTTCTGCAGGTGGCCATGTCAATTATGTCCCGATTTCTCCTGACCATCTCTTTCCGCAGCCCCTCTTTTGTCCGGCTCTTTTCCGTTTTAATTCCGACAGCTTACAGGGTTTAATGTGTTCCTTTCAATCTCCTTTACATCAGTAAAACAGCAAACCGGCTTTTTACAACTTTTATGTGACTTTTTCCAATCCATGCCGTACTTTCAAAACACAGGCCCGATCGCTTTTGAAAGTTGCCTCCTGCTTTCAAAAGTCTTAAGAAAAGCTACTGGAAAGCTGCAGGGAAAGCTACTAAATAGGATTAGGAGAACCACATCCTCATACCTCAGATTCCTAATATTAGTGCGTTAAAAGAGATATTATTACAAGAGCTATGAAATGGTACATGGAATGGAAAGCGTTGCTAGTTGGTACTATAGACAGGCCCTTCCAACCACCTCTGCATACAATACTATCACGCCAACCAATGAAAGTAGATCCCATCATCCTAAACATACACAGCAGGTTAGGTTTTGATATTGGGTTGTGAAGGGCAAGCTGACTTACCAAACAAGTATGCTCCTTTCAAAAGATTCATCCTATGCCTGAAGAGTAAAGTTTCTGTGTTAGTATTGATCACTGTCAAAAAAGTTTAAAGGAAACGCACCACAAATCGTTCTTGCAACGGATTACACAGCCTCAGTATGCAGCACACCAGACTAGAGGGGACAAGTCAGACATGTTGAAGGACAAGCAAAGGGTAAAGTATGCACCTATCCCTTGAAGTTGTTATCCCCCAACTGACACATTGCAAACATTTGGCCGAGCTGAGAACTGAGTTATGGAAAACAACAGAGCATTTAGCGCCGTCACAAAGATTTTTTAAAAAGACACATTTACCGTCAGAAAGGCACCGAAGGCAGGCGATGAGATGAGCGCAGTGAAAGGTCGGACGCGTAAGCGCAGTTGAAGGTCAACAAAACCGGAACTGTACAGTTGACCGGCATTTACCGAAGTTGCGGCTACATCAAAAAATTTTCTCTAAGTCCTCACAGAGGCTCGTCCCCAGTCAGGGCCAGTACCTCTAAATGTCCCTCCTCCTCCCCTGTCTGCTATTATAGTGCCATCTGAGGAAACCCAGTCAGATCTAGTATACTACACACTTCGCTCAATCAATTACATATATTAACACAGGTTTGAGTGCGTGTGTTGTATAATTATAATCTATTGGTACAGTGAGTCTATTTTATGCTTGACATGTAGAAAGTGAGGTCGTCCAGAAAAGCTCGGTAAAAGTCGTTTAAAAGTGGATGCCATATGGAAAAAAGTAAAAGACAGAAAAAGCTTCCGGAAAAAAGTAGAAGACGGAAAAAGCTTCCGTCAGAAAAGCCGATCAAAAGGCTTTACGGGAAAAAGTTACCGAAAGCTCCGAAAAGCGGGGAAAAGTCGATTTGCCGTTTTACTGATGTACCCCTCTCTTATACCACCATGAAGCTCTTTCACACATATTTTTCTGTTTGCTGCTCTGTTTTACTTTGGCTATGTGTCAACTTGGCCTTGATTACTTCGACTCCAACCTTGCCGTTACAGTCAGTCTGAGCGTTCGCAAGCGCAGCCAGGCGGACTGCGCAGATTTCGCTCACCTAAGTTTCCTCTTCCATTCCGGCTCTAGTCTCGATTTTACGGTGTTTCTCTACAACTAGTCAATGTTCCTTAACATTTACAACATGTCTCACTGCACATGCTAGGCGTCAATCTTCAATTGCCACCTTGCTAACCTGGTTGCAACTGATGTAAACCCATGCTCGTCCAATTCCAGAGATTTTGTCTGTGACGCTTACTGCTTGGGCTTCTTTGCATCTATTTTTGGGTATATGGTACCTGTCTATAATGAATCAAAGCTTCTCAATGTTTCTTATCCTCCTCCAAGTAAACTAGGTCTTGAACACAACCTTGCTGTTTTGGTTACACCTTGGGAGAGCTCATTCCAATTGGCTTGCAGAAATCTTGTTCGCATCGGAAGTTCCTCTTTTTCTTATGCTTCTATTCTTGGTTCCCATCATGGTCCTGCGCCGTTTAATCATCTCGGTTCAATGTCGCTCTATGATTGTGGCTCAACGCCGCTTGATGATCACAGCTCAACGTTGTCTTACGATCGCGACTCAATGTCGCTTTATCATTACAGCTTAACGTCATACAATGATTAGCTCTCAATGTCCTCGAATGATTACTGATCTAAGCTGTACGTTGGTTCTATCTTAACATCATATATCAGATATCATATTAGAGTTGTTCTTTCAGTTACTCAGATGCTTTTTTATCATCATGATCCATCTTATGCTGGCATGCTTACTCATTCCCTGTCCCCACGCACATATCGCTCAGCTTTTCATGGGGTATTATGGGTTGGGAGAAGAGACGCTGGCTTTGAATTTGAAGTTTGTGATCCTATTCTCAGATCCAGTGAAGAAGGGGATGTAAATAATGGCTATGAGAGAACTTTTGTATGCAGAAGTTAACAAAATAATATGTACTGGTTAAACTTAATATTTGTATTGGAGTTCTTTAGTACCAAGAAGTTTAATAAAATAATGTGTACATTAAAACTGGGTCTACGACGGCCTTGTATTCGCCACGCTTCAGCGCTGGCCCACACCCACTTCATAACATCTACACCCGGCATGTTCGTAGAGGACCACGCTGTGTATTATCTATCTATCTATCTATCTTGCCTGATGAAGAGTGAATTAGATATTCCAATGGCCATCTCACAGATCCAGCGACCGCAGAGCACAAGACTCACACCTGGTGATATGTCAGACAAGCATATCCGTCTTCCTCAAGCTAGAAGGTTGTCGGGGAACATCCTCTCTACGACAACATCAGGAGAAAGATTGACTGTGAAGAGCGAGTGCGTTAGCGCAGTACCAGAAGAAGTGGTTCGCCACATCAGCAAAATGGTTCATCCGGCTTAGACGTGCTTATGCTTATATCTGAGCGCTTTGGCTTACATCCGGTTGCTTTGGCTTACATCTGATTGCTTTGGCTTACATCTGATCACTTTCGCTTGGAGACATCTTCTTTGGCTTAGAGAAATTTCGTTAGCTTAGAGACAAGTGCTTGGGACCACATTTTGTACATATGCTTAGAACACAAATAGAATAAAGGCCTCTATCTTAGAACGATGCTACAAGTCATTGAGATGTTCGCGACAAGTTAGCAATTTGGAATGGAGGTTGTCATATGCTCTCTGCAATTCTCTAATTTCCGACTTGAAACGACGTTTCCCTGTAACCCAGTCCTGTTGTTCGTGGGACCGAGCTGCCGCTAGAATCTTCGCCTCTAGCTTCATGTCTGAGACTGTGGCCTTGAGCTCTTTTAACTCAGCTTGATGGCAGCGGGTCGTCTTCTTCAAATCAACAAGTTGGGCATGACGATCAGTGGAAAGGGCGGTCGCTTCCTTGAGTTCAGTCTCGAGGCGGAGGATGGTTGCCGTGTTATCATCAATGAGAGTCATTTCTGACTTGGAGTTGGGCTCTCTATAAAATTTGGGGATCATTAGGCGGCTGCACAATAGACGAATAATTACTTACTTCTTGATCTCAAATGACTCAGGCTCCTTCTTGACACTGGCAGCTCCCGTCAATTTGGTGACCCTGTAATGCAACAAAAGCCCAGGAATTAGCACAACAGATACTCGGAAATGATTTTGATTACACACTTTGCCTGGCCCTTCTTCGAGTCACCCCTTGCAGCCTCCATCCTGTCATCAACATTTTCTTTGTTTCCTGGACCCGCAGACTTGCCTGAGTGAGAACGATATCACTAATGTATCAGATAAAAAAGCAATCCAGTACGAACAGGTTGTCTGCACAAACATGCTTTGCCCAACCTCATCATAAAGTAAGCCTGCCCAAGGAATAGAACCAAGTTGAGAGTCTTCGAAGCCTTCCTCATACGGTCTATGGACCCAGTTAATCTGTGCTAACGTCAAGAAGATAGCCAATACGCACTGCTTGACCTTTAGGTTTTGAGTGCAGCTACGCCTCGGCCGCTTCTTGGACTTGTCAGGACTGTTTTCGATGTTGGACAATAGGCCTCGCTTTGCAGCCATGAGAGTTATGTGGAAGATCGGAAGGGAGCTGTTGACATGGTCACAGAAGAAGAGTTGTGCCTAAACTATTTGCCGGTGGATAGGTAATAGGCCCGGAGTACTCACATCCATCTGCTATCTCCTACACGCCCGCCGTCCTCTCCAGACAATTTCCCATCTATGAGTGTGTATTAGTGAAGTACATACTAGAATGCTATCTCATGTGCATGATAATCAATGTATTTATTTACATAGAAAGAATGAAAGTCATCCAGAGTGTCCGAGTATGAATGGTCATTTGGAATCCATTCATCACCAGCAACACCCAATAGGTGAGCGCCACGTACTATGCTCTGGAGAGGTATGATATCCACCTGCCTATTACCATCCATGTCCTCATCCGGCCGTACAATCCACATACCCATGATAGGATCAGGCTCGTCGCCCACAGCACTAAAACCGGTGATGACTGCACATGGGTACCTTTGCCGATCATGAAGAACAGAAAGGAAGTGAAGGACCCGAGCAACGTAAAGTCCTCGAAAGCCTGGCAATGATGGGTCCTGGTTGACAAATACGCAATCCCTTCATTCAGGCCCACCTCTCCACGAATCAACTGCTCTGATCCTCTCCTTCTTCAGTCCACCAAAACCACATAGATCGCTCAGTGCAGTGAAAGTCGCAATGGCAGAAGGATATACTCAGACCTTGGTTGAAGAGTCAAACTCTGGCAGGTGAGCGTTATCCTGGACTGTTACCCAGTCTATGTCGTTGCGTTGATCGGAGGAAGGTTCTGCTCATAGATGAATGACTTCAAGAAGAATGAGAAGTCGTCGATTTTCAGGTGGGGGCCCAAGGTGTCAGGATGCCGAGGAAGATTCTTGACTAATGAGCCAGTCAGTATCCAGTGTTGAAAAGTAGAATTACCGACGCACCGTGCTTGCAAGCAAGTCTAATTCCACTGCCCATTTGCTTCCCATCCACTGGCCCACCATCGTCATCTTCATCGTCATCTGGATTCACGGCCATCGCCTGCAATGCCAACAAGCGCTCAATAGCACGTATGTCTGCTTGATGAGCAAAACGCTCACTTAGCCCCTCGGTGACAGGACCAGACAGCATTCCCCGGTGTCGAAAGTCAGCCTCTGCCCATTCAAGCTTGTCCATCCATTCATTGATGACCAACGTTTCCGACAGTGGTTGGTTACAACTGCTCCAACGCCATGGTTCCTTGACAGCAGCTATATGTTTCGACTCAGTAATTGAAGAGCAAAGGCCGTTAGGAGAACCAAATTCCGCAATGAGGACAGGATAGTGTATAAGGGAGTGCTGACGTGGAAGAGAGAATGTGTCCCGTACTTCAAGCTGTTCAAAGATGACGCGTTCCTTGTGAAATTGGTCGAGCGCTTGTCCAATCTGGTAGATGGTGTCTTCAGTGATGACATCTCTTCTGACAAGGTAGCAGAACTCTGTGAAGGCCGCAATAGTCTGGACAATCTCGTCTGGCACTCGGCCAGCAATAGCAGCTAGATAGACCTAAGGAATAAACAATTAATTAATTAGACTGCATCATTAGAGTACATGAAACTCACCTTCATGAGTGCCTTCGAGTCATTTCCAGTCCATTGCTTGAATCCACGGCCTTCTGGAAAACACCAAAGTGCTGGAAATAAAGGTGCAGCTGCAATCCTGAACTCACTTGAGGCGATACTGATTGCAGAGGCATAAGAACACTTACCGTTGGTCAATGTCAGCCATTATTCTAGCTGCCTCTGCCTTACTATTCTCCAGCTCCAGATACTCCTGTATCCATGTAACGAGGTGGTCCTTGTATGTGCCTTTGATGAGCTGATGTAGGATGTCGGGCGCGATCAAAGCATGAATATCCGCACGAGGGAAGTAATACGTGAAAGGCTAATTGACGACTTGATCAGCTTAGAACATAATCAGGAGAGGAATAGTAACGTACCATGATACCTGATATAATCCCATATGCGTCCCACTTATCTGCAGCAGACGGCATGGCATCGTCAACCAAACAGGTGTGTTCATGCGATCTTGGTATACTCGGGCCATCAAGGTCTTTGTGGTCAGCAGTACATCTGTAAGAAGTTAATGAGGAACATCAAGCAATAAAATACATGGCTGAGACAGACCTTGCACACCATCCCTGAACGATACACGCAAGCAGCACCTGCTCGGGATAATCGCCAATATAGGGTCCGATGCTGTATACCACCCGACGGTAATAACCATCACCAAACCGTACTAGGTCTGGCTTTGTCATGAACAGGCGAAGGGACTGATGGAAGATATGTCGGCAGAATTTGCGGAACTCAGGGCTATTCTGATAATCTCGAGTAGCTTTTGTAAAGTACATGAGTTTTGGAAATGGCTTGTTTAGAGGATCTGGTGGACATACTCTTGGGTATGGCAAGGAACATAAAAAGAGAAACACCACCACAGTGAGATCGACGAGCATTATTGGTGAGGCAACTGTTTGAGAGATATGCAGGATAGTAGTCGTTTTGGCCCGTTGCGACGGAGACGGTGGTCTTGTCACTACCCGTTATAGTAGCACACAGCATGGCACCTTCAGTGTCTGGGTGCACATCAACGATTTTATCCTGTATTTGTATGAGACGAAATGAAAGACAAAAGAAAGGTGTAACGCACTGCCTCGCGCATAGCCCAGTTACCAGAAATGAAGTTCTGGTATTGCCGTTTCCCATCTTCCGCACTAATCGCCTGGTAAGGTGTCGTCTCCATCTCTCCAATAAAGTCTGGATTTCCTAGTTGCCGATGGAGAACCTCCCACAGATCCTGATAATACACCATAAATTCACTGTCCATCCAAGGCTCAAGCTTCTCCTCCTCCCAAGGTCCATCATACTTAACTGAAAAAGCTTCCCAGGGAACAGCACCATCAGTACACACATCAATTGTGGAGTACAGATCGGTATGATCTGCAAAGAGCGGTTGTTCTTCCTGAGCACGGGCAGCCAGTATTTCCATCAACTCGTCTATGTTTCCGGCTGAAGCCTGCATTTTACGATACAGGAGATTGGCCATCCGGAACTCTAGACCGTCCTGCCAGGGTCTCCAATCATTGCCCTGACGCTCTGTTGGAGATGGAGCAGGAGGTGGTGCCCCCTCAGGAAGAACATTCCCTTCAGAATCACATTTACGGCCTTGATTGGGTTAGTAAAGGTCAATTTTAAGAAAGCAAGAAGACTAAACTTACCATTGAGCTTGGCGTGAAACTGTCGTTCAATTTTGTGACCCTTCTTTGCTTCCATTCTGTCGTCTGGTTGTGGAGGAAGAGAGATGGAAGCGTCAAAGTTGGCATTCGGGTCGAAGTCGACGTCCCAATGTAACACGGGTTCGACATTAGGCTCGTCATCAGACAAAGCTACATCGGAGTCGGAGTCGGATTGAGACGTGCTGGAATAGTTAAGGTGGTCATGAGTGTGGAGGTGGTTTCCGAGCCCCGTATGGTTTTTGAATGTACGGTGACAGCCAGGTACTGGACACATTAGTGTACGAGGCCGGGCTTGCTTCCGAGCTGATCTAGGCAGAGGGGGCATGATAGAGGAAAGAACGAAAAAGAGTTATTGGAGGTGTGACTAGGATAGACGGGCGACGGGAGTGATGGGCGGATTTGGCGGTTGGCGGGTAGACCGTAGGAAAAGGATATTTATTTAGCCTTTTTTTTTTTGCTGCAGTTTGAAAATTTTTCCGCTGGTCCATCTCGTTCCTTGACCACCATGGCAGATTCCAGTCAAACACCCAAAAGTGCTGGCCGTAAGCCTGTTCTCCGTACCAAAAACCCTCCACCTCAGCCATCACCAACACCCCAAGCCAACTCGGACACTACAACTCCATCCAAACCAACGGACACCACAACTCTATCCAAACCAATCACGCTTCCACCTTCTGGTGCAAAACCGTCCAGACCGGGCCTACAGGCACGCACGGCCAACAAAGACACCCATCCGGCTGACATTGTCAAGGCATATGCGCAAGTACGCCGGACGCCAGCGCAGATACAGGCCGACAAGGAGAAGAAGCAACTAGAAGAAGAAGTAAGCACAAAAAGGTGTCTAACACTACAAAATCAACTTGCCCAATTCGAAGACGTGGCTCAGCAAAAGCAAAACCAGTATAAAGTCGAGTTTGCAAGGCCTACCACGCTGGATAAAATGTCAACTCCTTCAAAAAAGGGTGATACAGGTGAAGTCCTTACCTAGTGTGGATTATTCAAAGTGTTTCTCAGGAGACTAGAGAATCCAGGTTCCAGTAAAACGTTATCGCGCAGGGAATTGCTGCTCCAGCAACTTGCCAGCTTGAGCGAGGAAGAAGGTATGTGGTCTCCTATTTTTGATATCACAGACTAAGGAGCCAAGACATAGCAGCCGGCGCTGCATCAAACGATGACAAAGACGAGCCCAAGGATACGATGCTCGTTGACGAAGAAGAAGAGGAAACTGACGCAGTCAGCGCAGGTGGTCGTAAACGTAAGCAGGTGATTAACCGCGCTGACATCAACAACGCCCGCAAAGTTCCTCCCTCTACGCCAAACATTACTCCTTCTGCACCACCAACGTCTACCAACAAGCGGAAAGCCAAAACCGAGTATCCCTTGCCATTTTTTGGAGTTTATTTCTAGCTGATCTTACCTTTATAGCGGAAAACCAGCCAACAGCAAGAAGTCGAGAGCCAAGAAAGCCGAGTCCGTACCAACAGGACTCAAGACCGGGTCGAAGTCCAAGAAGAAGACGGCTAAGTCAGGGAAGGATGACAGCAACGACACCATGCTCCGAGAAGGCACAAGCTGCGGGTTCGAGGACAACAAGGACGCAGACACTCTAGAGCGTGGGGCAATCATTATCCCGAATGCCAAGATAGAGGTACGTGCACTCTGCCTGTTTGACTCATTGAAATAATGAAAATTATCACTGTATTAGGCTTCAGTCAAAATTGAGAGCAAGCCATTACAACTACTCTCTGGGAAGGCCGGTCGTCAACCAGGCGAGACCAAGTTCACGTCTCGTCATCTGCCAGGCTTTATCACCAAAGATGGCGGCTACCGAAAGACGTTTACTCCACTCGCCAAGGAACTACTAGGTCACATTCACTCTTGGACTTCACTCAAGCCCAGCATCGTGCAGTCGTTCGTGGATCGCGGATGGGGAACAGGGAAGGTCCAGATTCCATCCAGCGGAAGAGAGAAAGATTGTATTACGACGTTGGTGCGTTTCAGCTACTTCTTCCTTTATCGTTCTCTCTGCTGACTAAATAACCCCAGGCCAGCAACAAGGTAGTGGATTTGCGCCACGAAATGTCGATCGCGGCCTTCACTGCACTCGAAGAGTTCTACAAAGATCATTCATCTACTTCCCCGGTCCCTGCTAATCCAGCAGACGAAGAAGATTGGGTGTTTCGTGGTATTGCCGACAGAGCGGATTTCGCCTGCTACATGACATCAAAATATAGCTTGTCTGATAAATCAAAGATAGTTATTTCGCCCATGCACTTTCGGGAGTTCCTTGCGGAGGTTTCGGATGATGGTAAAGAGGTCAAAATAATCAAGAAGCAGGTTCGTTTCATCTCTGTTTACTTTGTTGCGTTATTCTGACTCACTTCTTCCAAGGGGATGTTTGAGCATCCTCTTATACTAAAGGTTCTTAGCACATATCTGTCCTGCGTGGACACCATACCCGGTGGTATCCAACGTCTACAAGGAAAGCCTTTTGGTGCCCTTGAGATCGCTGTCCAGGCGGTGCGTATACCTGTTTATCTTCCGGTTGTTTGACTGTTAATACTCTTTGGTAGGTAGAACGAGCTCTTACCTTTTATCACACCGGTCAGTCAACATTGGACCTGACGCAATCGGAACACCACTTCTCCTACGTCAATTGGGGGTCGCAGCCAGTCAAGAACGCCGCTGGAGAAGAGACGGGCAAGCTCCGCCATGAGGAGTTTCACAACACAATCAGAAAGTTAAGTGACGAGAAATGGAAGGCGATTCTCGACGGCGCTCGCAGTCTCATGACCACCAAACGCAAACCGTCAAAGAAAGCAGCTGAACCAAGGGAAGCCGAAGGAGAGGATGAGGATGATAACGGCGATGATATTATTATGTCGGATCCGTAACTATACTCTTCTCTTGGCTTAGTTCTATTGTCCGTCACTAACTTGGCCTGTCTTTAGACCTGAACCGGTAGCCGACAGTGTCAGCCAGTCAATGCTACAGATGGCAGGCGCAAACGACATCCGAAACAATGGGAACGGTGATGGGAACGGTGATGGGAATGGCAAGGAGAACGAGGAAGGTCATGGAAACGGTCATGATGGCGAGAGTGGTGAAGAAAGCGACGAAGAGGGTACCGGTGATGACGGACGTATGCAGGAAGGTGGGAGCGACTGTGACAGTGACGGCACTGGCAGGCAAGGGACGGGCGGTGACAACGGCTACTCAGCTGACGAAGGTGACGGCAATGAAGAGGATGTCGACGGGAGTGGAAAAGCTGAGTCTGGCAATGCTATTGTCGAGCAGAGCGACACCGAAGACGAGTAGATGCCAGTAGTACGCTGCATAGCGTGGACGGCGGTATTTTTTTTTTTTTGCTATTATTGCACTGTTTGATTCCAAGCTAAGCTAAAAAACCCAAGCCTAAGATACTGTATCTAAGCAGTATATAAGCAGGTGTTCTGAAAAATAAGGAAACTGAGAAGTCCTAGAAAGCGAAGCGCGCTTTCTAAGGAAAACCTTGCTTATTTGGCTTGATAAGCAAATTTTTCCTCAGAAAGCGCTCTAAGCCGGATGAACCATTTTGCTGATGCACGGTACACACCTCACGTCCTATTCTAGGCAATCAGCACGCCTATAACCTTGAAGAAAAAGTTACGCCGATATGGATACACCCCTTGGAGCGTACAACGCGGGTCGATGCTGTTGTTGAACACGCGAGTCTATAGAGCGACTGTAGAAGCCATAGGTAAAAATGTGCGAGGAGACGTGCACTCGGAAGGAGAAGGACGGCACAGAGCTGAGGTGGATTCGAAGAACTTGAAGTACGAGGAACTGCACAGTTGATGGGCGGAGTTTTAAAATATTTTCCAACTCGGCTAACTCGGCCTTGGCTTTCTGTTTGGTGGTTGTATGTGGCTGGGCGTACCTTTAGTGTCTCGAGGAGTTGAGTAGTAGGTGAAGTCATTCCCGGTGCGTCTTATTGTCTCTCTCTTCATGTTTTATTTACGCATTAGTAGGTCTCATATCCTACCCGAGAACGTTCGTCTAAGTATACAGCTCAAATACAGCTCCCTCAAGCGCTTACAGTCCACTTTTCCCGATCATTTTCCCGTAGACTTTTGGTAAATTTGTCGAACGGTGCAAGCAGTCCCTTTAATGTCAACGTCACCCTTCAACCACCAATATTCGTTGCAAATTCTCAAAGCCTTCAACGTGGTTATGCTGCGAACTTACGGGACGTGAAGGTTCAATGAGGGCTATTGGCGACGGTGTAACGAACTCTTGCTGCGTTTTTCGGTCTTCGGAATCCTGTCCACTTTATCTACCCTCTAACGTCCTTTCTGAGCTGATCCGTTGCCGTGGTGCGCTATCAACGTCCATGATACTAATACTCAATTAGCGAGCAGCAGCGACTATTTTACCTCCCATTTGCCTCTCACTCGGTTTGATTTCCCACTCCTCATGCTCATTCGCTGCCAAGTGTGTTGGATCCGACTCATAGGATTAGATAGATTCCTTGCATTGGTGGATGATCATACAGCTGCGGAATGTCGGGAAGAAAAGATTGGTTGCAGTAAGTAGTAGTGACAGCGATTTAAGAAGGGTAGTCGTGCTCCAACGATCAGCGATGGTCACCAGCGTGAAGAAGACAGACAAGAATAGTAATCTTGTGCTTGACGACTAGAATCAAGAACCAAGAGTACATTAGCCGACTACCAATATCATTGCTGTGTCACAACTGTCACAAACAAAAGGCTCTTCCTTGTTCTTTCACGACCTCGTCGCTGGGCGATTCCTTTCCTTCCTTTCTTTCTCTCTTCTATCTACATTTCTATCTTGGACTCTCTTTTCTCTTTCTTTCCGAATCCCGGTGGTTCATAATGGCTGTTTCAACAACGCTTGGGCGTTGTCTCGTCCTTTTTCTTCTTCCTTTCCATGTCGCGGTTTACGCTGCACCCGCAGCCTTACCTCAGCCGCAACCTCAAGTACAAGGTCAAGGAGTCTCTATAAGCCTTATGCAACGACGAAGACCTACCCAGTTGTCTGAAGAAGATTGGAGTGCCTGGGCCAAATCCAACACGGAGGGTTTGAGATCCAAATACACGACCTCTGGTTCTGCTGCAGCGAAGAAGAAGAGAGCTTCTGGGACGAACGCGTACGTTTACCTTCTTCGTTCATTTGGCTTCGTTTCTTCTTTATTCTTCTTACTTTTGAAGTGATACTAATCCATCTACAGTATCGTCAACCAAGGCGCCGACTCTTCATTTTTCGGTACCATCACCATCGGCAACCCTCCCGTTCCCTACAACGTCATCCTCGACACCGGTTCCTCAGATCTCTGGATCGCAGGGTCAGGTTGCACTACGTGCGGAACCACACCTACCCTCTCCCTCTCCTCCAAACGCCGCCGCCAATTCCGTCACCAATCTACACAAAGCAACCCTGCCTCCTCCTCACTCAAAAACCTCAACCAGCCCTTCTCCATCACCTATGGTTCAGGTGCCGCATCAGGTACCCTCGTTTCGGATTCCGTCGCCATGGCTGGGTTCTCTGTGGTTGATCAAGTGTTTGCTGTTTGTGATGATGTCTCGGATGGGCTGTTGAATGACCCAGTCAGCGGGTTGATGGGATTGGCTTGGGAGACTATTTCGAGTAGTGGAGCTACGCCTTTCTGGCAGACCTTGGCAGGAGCGAAGGATGCGGTTTGGGACGAACCGTTGATGGCGTTCCAGTTGACGAGGTTTAATCAGGATCCGAAGGCGAGGTCGGAGGAGGTTGGAGGGAGTTTTAACTTGGGTGAGTGATTTATTTTGGCTTGGCTTTTCGTTATATTGTTCGTTCCCACCACTACAGAGATTGTTGCCATGTCCGTACTTTACTTTTTTCTACTTTTTTCTTTTCCCGTCCTCCGACATCTCCACTGTTCAAGACAATTACACATACCTTCCCGCCCTCTTCCAGCATATCCTATACCACCTTCGCTTTCTCTTCCATGTTTGCCTTTGGCTTTTGAGTTTTGGGCTCTGGTCCTCCATTCTTGAGATTTTCGTGTCTTTTTTTTTTTCTTTTTTTCGCTGCTTTGTTTTCTCCCTTCCGTTTCTCGTTTCTTCTCTCCCTCTGGCCTCTCCGTCGTTCTCTTACGGGAACCGGGTGGGTTGGAGGCGGTTAATGGATTGGCGGTCAACATCGACGTCATTGGCTGGCGCTGACGGCGGCGTTGAAACGATTTTCTTTGACGTCGACATCAGAACTATTGGGTGGTCCAGTGGGTTAGCTCTCGCGGTGTTGGACGATGGAGTACAGCATCTTTGCGTCTTGAGACCTTTTTCGATTTTTCCAAATTTTCTATTGTTCTCGACGTTTACTCCGGTTTACGTCCTTCTCTTTCTCTTTCTCTTCCTACCTTCCACCATCAACCTTACTAACCACTCCCTCTTCTCTACTTCTACAGGCTTCACCAACTCCTCCCTCTTCACCGGCGACATTGAATACCACAACATCCCCTCCGGTGCCGGAACCTACTGGATCCAATCCCTCACCACCCTCACCGTCAACTCTCAATCCGTCTCTCTACCCCCGTCCTCAAATTCTGAAAGCTTCGCCGCCATAGATACTGGAACGACCTTGATCGGCGGACCTCCAGAGATTATAGATGCGATTTATAAGAATGTTCCAAATTCGCAGGCGTTGAGTGGTGAGTAGAGTAGTTCGTTGATTGTGTAACGTGTTACTACGGACTATATGTGCTGACTACGTATCTCTCCTCTTCTCCCCTCTCCCTTCCCTTCCCTTTCCTTTCTTCACCTCCTCTTGCACAGGCAACTCCGAAGGCTACTACTCCTTCCCCTGCTCCCAATCCGTCAACTCTGCTATGGGATACGGCGATGGAGGAACAGCATGGTCTATCGACCCCGACGACTTCAAGGCGTTTGAAATTGGCAGTACGGGAATGTGTGTCGGAGCGTTCTTTGCTTTGGATTTGGGAGGAGGAGGGAGTGGTGGTGGAATACCGAGTTGGATTGTTGGGGATAGTTTTTTGGTGAGTCTGAAGTTTTTTGTTTCTGAGCTTTTAGCTTTTATTTCGCCTGCGCTGCCCGCTTTACATATCCGTTTTTATTCTGGTTATTTTTGTTTTGTTTTGTTCTTTTTTTGGCCACTGGCTCTTTCTCTCGGGGCACCCCTCTCCCAGCCTCAGATTGTCAACTTCCTGGAATCTCGTTTCGTTCTTTGGTTCTCTCTGCGTCCAAGACGCCAAGTATCCTTCCCTTTATCCTTATCTTTAACGGCGTCTTATTCTACTTTCTCTTCGACTTTTTTGGCTTTGGCTTTCGTCTTTTCCCTTCGCCTTCCTTCTTTCTCATTTGCTGTATGACCTTGGCCTGTCGAGGTGTCACTACGCATAGTACTTCCTCTTCGACTTTTTGGCTTTAGCTTTCGTCTCTTTCTTTCGCCTTCCGTCTTTCTCGTTTGCTGTATCCTTTCGGCTTGTCGACGTTGCTAGAGGTGTCGCTACGCATAGGTTGGATGGACTGGTCCGGCGAGTTAACGTCGTTAACTAGGCTAGGCTGGATTTTGTAGGCATTACTGCTGGCGTTGGTGTTTGGAGTTGGAAACAAGTTGGGAGTTGTGGGTTGGTTTACTGGGCTGAGCTTTGCACTGTTGGATGATGAGCATAGCTACTCGTCACTGATGTTAGCGCTGGTGATGACATTGACGGTTTTGGGGCTTTCTCTGAGGAAAAAGATTACTAGTGAGCTTGGATTAGACGCTGGTATTGGTTTCGGTGTTGGCGTTGGCGTTGGCGTTGGCGTCGTTGTGTTTGGATGATAGGATGCAGATGGCGTTGCTGCTGGCGTTGATTGGGTGGGTGGTTATCGGAGTCCCGTCATGCGTCAGTGAGTAGGACGGATGAAAAATCTGCGACTGCGACTAGGATGTAATACAGTTCTCGTCCTCGGCGGCGGTGGTTCTCGTTGTCTCGTGTCTCGTTTCATTTCTACCTTTTGGGATCATGGTTGGCGGTGTTACTTGGACGGATGGAGGTCAGAGCGTGATCTCGGTTTCGAAGATGTGAAGCTGGACGGGTGGAAGCTGGTTGGCTGGTCAGAGGGTCGTTGTTGTGCTTTATGATTGCTTTTGGCAGAGGACGAGTTACGGGTTGGAGAGTTTGGCTGTTGACGCCTAGTATATCGTCGACATGTTGGATGTCTAGTAGAGATCTCTGGCGACGCCGTCATAGTAACCAACGTCATAGCTCTTTTGTATTCCTTATTTTCGACGCCTTTTTTATTTTTTGACTTCTCATTTTCACTTTCTCATCTTCCATACTTTCTCTTCCTTTCTCCATTGCTTGGGGCTTCATTTCAGACTTCAATTCCTCAAATTCTCCATCCTAACTGATCTCTATCCGCAGAAAAACGTGTACTCTGTCTACCGTTTCAGCCCTCCCTCCGTTGGCTTTGCCGCCCTCTCCGACACAGCTCTTTCGATGAACGGCGCCTCCTCCACCTCTACTTCCACCTCTGGTGCCCCACAAGGTAATAACGCCAATGTCGGTGGCATCCAGGCTCCTCTTCCCTCCGCAACGACCGAAGTCATCGCTACCGTCACCGCTGATCCCTTCAGCCCGAGTTCCAAGAATGGCGCTATCCCAACCGGTATGGGGACTACTGGTGGAGTTAGAGGAAATGCCGGGAATGGGGGTGTTACCGCCAGGTTGATTAGTATGAGTGGGTTCAATTTGGGCGGACTGGGGTATTTGGGTATGGTAGTGATGGGTGTGGTGGGTGTGCTTGAGTTGGGGATGGTTTAAACATAGCTATACCCTATGATGCTCGGATTTGGTTCACGCTGTACGTTATGGTTTGCTAGTGCGCTCTCCTGGTCCAGGACTCTTCAATTCTCTTTCAAAGTTGTGCTTAGCTTATCTACATGGTTTTTAGTAAGAAGAACAATAGGACGAGGTCGATAGATTATTCAATGAATGGAAGGACTTTGAAACATCATATGCGTTTATAGATGCCTGGTCGGCTTTAAGTAGGCCTTAGTCGGTGAGCCTCGACCATCACTTCACTGCCATGTATTTCTATCTATCTATCTATCTATCTATCTGACTTCCAGACCTCGTCAACTCAGTATCCCGGCGGCCGTAGGTCTATTTCCAATGACATTGACAGTATTTCAGATGTTTCCCCTATGCCATGTACCTGCTGGTTCACCGCAAGACGTCCGTCATGTCTTTCAAAGGCCCAAACAAGAGCAGTACGGACCTGAGGTTCCCCCGTACGCACTGTACCTACTGGTTCACTGCAAAACATCCGTTATGTCTTTCCAAGGCCCAAAACAAGAGCAGTACGGACCTGAGGTAAGATGGCTTGGGTTTTGGTCTATCTCAAACACCCTGTGGGCGCTCGGATCTGGGAGAAGTTATGCTGTAATCTGTCCTTGAGTGTGTCTGGACTCCGGAAGGGAGGGAAAGTTACGTATGTGATCCTCGAAATACCCGGTAAGTATTCCTCCTTGTGGTTAAGATTAGGCCGCCCACGTATCAGAATCTGATCGCTCATACTACACCCGTATTCATCAACCTTGTAGTATCAAACGCCCTGTACCTGACGTACAAACATGTCTACGCCATCATCAAACTTCTTTTCAGACTCGAATAAACACTGGGTGTACGAGACCCACTTAACCACGGGCTCCTTGCTCTTCGTGCCCTTCCGCCCTCCAGCGACTCATTCCTGACGATGAACTCCACACTCCCTTTAATACCAGATCCCTTACAAATACCGGGATTTAATCCGAATCTTACACTAGGTGCGTCGGGATGTCACTAAACCCCTATCATAGATATGCGGAACTTAGTCTCTATTTTGGCGGTGCAGGTGCACTACTTCTGGGACACACTGTATCAAGCCTGCTATTCGGGATACTTACTCTACAAACCTATCTATACTATGACAAATTCTCGAATGATCCCAAGAGGTTTAGGAGTGCAGTGAGTTAATTACATTTATGAGCTCAAGTTACCATCCATTTGATGCTTACTTATACTCGATATTTTACTAGGTAGCAGTCGTATGGTGAGTAATCCATTCTCGTTTTATTCTTTCAGACGGAGAAGAGAGATAACGCTCTTTAGGTTGCTGGAATTTGGTCATTTCATCAGTGTCTTCGCCGAGATGTGGATAGACATGGTGAAGAACTACGGAAAAGTCGATTTCTTGGTCGCGATACCGAGGGCCTTGGCCATATCCCTCTTGATAGCTGCTTTTGTCATGCTCATATGTGAGTCTTTGCCATACATCCATTCATATATGCGTACTCTCCGGTTTTTCCCTATTTCACTCCAAAACGCACTTGTACTTACTCCCCACTTCTATCGCCTCACATACTACTGTCCCCCACCGCCAGACACCCTCGTATTTGCAGACCGCGTCTATCGAATGTCCAAAAACCCATACATCTACTCATTCCTCTGCATCGCTGCCGTTATCCGTGCAATTATAGGGATAGCGAACTTTGGCGCTATCTGGACGAGTACCTCGATCGATGGATATCTGCATCGCTGGCGTTGGTTGATACCCATGCAATTGGGATTCGGACTCCTGACAGATGCGGTCATTAGCATCACGTTGGTGGTTTATTTGAGGAGAAGGGACGGGAATATGAATCCAAGGTGAGTATTGTTAGTTTCGCTTCCTACGGCACCGGTATCAGTATCAGTGCCTCGGACCTTTGCCCTGTGAATTGACAAATGGTGATAGAACGACAAGAATCATGGATACGTTGATGTGGTGGTCAATAGGTCAGGAACGAGTTTCCGTGATAAGTACTTATGAAAATGGGCAACTGACTAACGTTCTGCAGAATCTAGTGTTTCTACGGTGTACGTGCCATCACTATTCTAGACTCGGACGTTGAGACCTCTGATATCTATATTACATTATACTTAGGGTGCTTGGTATCGCTTCTCTTGTGACGGTAAGATCCCTTTGACTGCAATCCTTAATTCGATATGTTTAACTCTCCTACTTAGATACTCGTATTATCATCAACCTGTGCGTTAAAATTTTATTTTACGTTATAAGGTTCGAGAAACTGGTAATAACTCACTCGTACAGTGGTCTGGATTGCTCTGTTGCTCGTCATAACTCGAGGTGAGCCCGTGATATCTAGTCTAGCGTCAAGAATGTTCACTGAGCCAACAAATTATCCCACTCATTTCCTCGGACTATTCTCACTTTGTAGTATACTCCAACGTTCTCTTAGCTTCTCTGAACGGCCGAGCGAAGCTAAGGGAGATCAACAGTGGAGGAAGTGTCGTTTTAAGGACGAATCCCACCACGATCAGTGCTCCCATCGAACTTCAGAGCGGGTCGATTTATCCAATGTCACCAATAGAGAGCAAAAGCTATGGAACAGCCATGTGAGAAGGACCTTTGGGTGTGGTATTCTTATTTGAAACTGTACGTCATACTTTCTGGCTAAATAGGTAAGTACGTTGGACTGGAATGGTCCTGAAAAGTGAAGATAGAAAATGGAATATAATATGTACTTTCTACGCAAGCAATAATACCAATACCAAACTTACCTATCCAGTGATGAACCTACTCGTTTTTGTCCGTCCAGACTCTGAATGTGTATTTTCCTGAGATCGAACGGAAACGGAAATTACAAGTAGCATTTTGTTCTGAACAATTGAAGTACATTCCAACGACAATTAAAGTAAGTATTGTGCTAGAGACTTTGACCTATCAGCAAGGAGGATTTTGAATATTCCACTCCCCTTGCTGTGCTTTCGCTTTATAGCTAATATCTTCAGGAAGTTTGAAACCGACATTATTATCAAACGCCGTGAAGCATACGACCCTAAATCCATTCCCAAGCAACTCTGGCGGAATCGCAACTTGAGAAGGCATGCCTTTACGCAATGCATACCGGACGAACTGTCCTGTGATACCAAATTTTCCTGCGTACCACTTTCTGTTGTTCTCGAAACTGTTTCTCAATATGGGAGCAGGAGCTGCCATTGCGACTTGTTTTCCCTCTACGACTTGGTCTGTGAACCAAAGCTATCGATATCATACAGTGAGTGAATCAGAGTTAGAAATCAGTGAAAGAATATCGTAGAAGACAAATGATAAGTACTGACCCCCTGAACCTTTGCCCATACATCTTTATCAGCGATAAGGACGCAAACTTTGCGTCCACCCATACTATGTGCCCGCATGGTAACGCTGAAGCTGGCTCGTCAGCATTCTAGCAAAAAGCTTGTGCTTTATAACCACTTACACATAAGGATTTTCGTCCCAATACACCGCGTTACCAAGATTTTGATCAGCAGCTGCTCCAGTAAATTGTCCTTGTTCCAATTGCGTGGAAACTCCATCAGACTGTTCACAGAATCCAATGACCTCCTCATTTGGTCCCGGGCCTTGATTTGTTCTAGAATGAATATCGATGAAACGTGCAGCACGTGCAGTATTGGCCGTAGTATTTGACGATTTGGTGGAGTTGTTCTTCGGATTCTTGATGGGACAAGCCTGGAAAGATGTGGACGAAAGCTATCATCCCGAGAGGGAATGTACAAGTGTCAAATAAATACCTTGACGGGCTCGAAAGCCTCAGTTGAATTAGTAGAGTTCCCTCCACCGCCACTGATCGTTGTGTTGTTCTACAATTGGGAGCGAGCAGAGCATAAGTTCCTGGCTATCAATCCTTCAGACAGGAGGAGAAAGCCTTACAGGTGAAGTAGTATTATTCATGCCGCCACCCTAGGTGATTCAAGATGAGATGCCGAGAAAAAGAAATGGTCAAAGAAAATAATTACCGGCTGAGTACTGTTAGTAGTTGACGTCTGCAAAGTTATTATCAGCTCTATGTTCAAAATGCGGATAAAGAAAGTAATACCGGTTGAACACTAGAACTCGTGCTTGTACCTGTCTTCGTACCAGTGCTTGAGCTTGTAGTACTCGAGCTTGAACCTGTAGGCCGGGTTGAGGAGGTCGTCGACGTCTGAAAGACCCAAGACATCATCAATAAATGCGAAATCAAATTCTAAAGTTAAGAAGACATGTACCGGTAAACTAGTACTGCTTTTAGTGCTGGTTGTACTCGAAGTCTTCTTAGTAGAAGACGCCGGTGCCTTGAGAAACGATTAGCACCCATTTTTTAAAAGATCCAATGGTACGAGAAGGCCTACCGGAGCAGCATCTGCAATCTGCAGGAGGACCAAAGACCCCACCAAGAAGTAGAAAAGCACCGCTGGCCAATACTTCTTTAGGTTGAACATGTCGGTAGTCAAAATTGACCGAGAGTCGGCTTAACAGCGTAAAGAGAGCTGAACCAAAGGAGGATTAAGATGAGAACCAGCTCAGTAGTCTTCAAAGGAACCAGCCCTTGAGATAAAAGAAAGATCGTGTAATGAGATAGCTCGAAAGCTGCCTGGGGAGTTCTGGGTTTAACCATTGCCTTTTAACTGAAAGCTACGGCGCCGAGTGTCGTGAGGAGCACACCAGTTCCTAACCCTAAGCATAAGGCTCACACTGCCCAGCGACTTTCGATCAGCTTTAGCCTTTGCCCTTACTGGGATCAAAATAAGCAGTGTCTAGGATGACGCAGCTACGGTCGTCAAGCACACCTCTCTGATAATAAGGGATCTCTTGAGTCGGCTCGGTAAATCATCGTAGTATATCGTGACCGGGCAGATTGATCCTTCACTGTGCACTGAGGACTTGTCCGTCTACAATTATTTTCAGAAAGGGAAAAGATCGTCAGCCTCACTGCTTTAATACATTCCGCACGCAGTTGTAGCATCCCAAACGGAACAAAGGTTCCGAAGAAAGTGGCGTGGCGGTACGAGACAGACAGCATACGCTGTGCTACAGGTGATCGCTGGTTCGCTATACATGGAAAGATAGCGCAACGAATTTGATGATGGGAGAGTAGTTAAGAACTTAGCATTGGGTTGCAGATACACACGCAGCGACGACAGAATTTCTTCCCCATACGAAACGTAGTACGCCTATGGATAGACATCGGGCCGCAGACTCTGATCGGTATTCTATCTCCAAATAGCCAACACAGGCTGAACGTTGTCTTTATTAGCGGGGCCGATCCTTCGGCACCCCTCCCCCTCTCTTTATTTCCATCGGCTTCACTGATAGTCCCTTCATTCACGCCCCCAAAAAACGAAATCTCCCACCCTCCCCTGCACCTCCAACTTAACCTCCAAACTTAGGACTTCCTTCCTGATTTTTCCTCTTCAGGAAATGTCCACTGTCTTCGTTAATAGTTATCATCTTTCCATTAGGTCTTGGATGATCGTTGGATGATCCTCTGAATCAACCCAGAGGATCCAGGAGGCATTAGCACGGAAATCGACCCACAGATATGGGATACCAAAATTACAAGGCCCTTTTAAGAGACTCGTCCCCGACTCCGACCGAAGGGAAGGAGGAGGGAGGGGGCAACCGAGTGACATCATGCCGCCGTCGCCGAGTGGAATTACGAGGCCCTTTAGGCCGAGTTAACTTATGTCGACCCTCCAATTGAGTATCAAACTTTCTCATGGGTTCTAACTTTTACACGCCACCTCAGCGCTCCGAAGTGCCCGAACACTGCCATTTCAGCTGATGCTCAACTGACACGTCATTCCTGCCTTCCCTCCATCGCTGTCGATGCACCAGGTTCAGACGCGTTTACCTTCCCTCAACAGCCGTCAAAAGTCATCAAGAGCCGCTCTCTGAGACTCTGAATCACTATGGACACCTCTAATCCAAGGTCATTTAAAGGCGCTGTTACATTAAAATGGTACAGTATTGGGCTCTATCTAATTAAAAGAATTTTTTTACTGCATACGAAACTGTTTTACTTAAACAGGCCTCGTAATTTGCTATGCGAAGCAGTGGCACCTTTCCCCAGTTTAAAAAGTTCGCGGTCAGATCCGAGTTAATGGAAACTTCGACGTCGTTCCATTTCAAACCTTCAACCTCAACCATCATGACTGTTGCCGAGTGCCTTTGTCTCGCAGCGAGTACTTGTCCACCACAGCCATCCACTTCCCAACCTCACACCAAAACCGTCGCCGAGTCAGAATCTCCCTCCAAAAAACCAAATCGGCTTCCACCCCAAAACCACGCCGCTCTCGCTCTAACAAACACGATGTACCTTTTCCCCCCAAAGAAACAGCCTGCTGTTTGCGACGAAATCTACCACGGTACATGAACAATCACATACAGTACATAACAAAAATCTTTCTCTACTTTCATGTACAGTACAATGAGAACGTCTTCTACAACAATAAATCCCATTGCTCATCATGAATAGTTCGGAGTCGGGGATGCCGCGCCCACGCGCGGCGTTGGAATTCTTACAAACCCGCGGTTTGCTGTGTGGCTATGCTGAAATCGTCTCCCGGCTCGGAATCTTGATAGAAGCCGGTACCAAACAGTTGACAGCGCTCATTTAGCGCTCGCCACTCACTCCCTTTCCTTTGGGGGGCCTCGTCATTGCCACACGCAGCGGTGGCCCACATCTCCTTCATGCGAAGTAAAAGGTTTGTATGCGACAAAAGCCTTGTGAAGAAAAAAAGCGTAGGAACAACGAGAAAGAATACAACGACGAGCAAGAAAAGTTTGGAAAATGTAGTGTAGGCTCACCGTCATTTCTCATAAACCCTAATCCCCCCCTCACTCCTCCCTTTTCAACCTCGCTAAGAACGCCTAAACGTCCGAAGTACACCTCAGGGGTGCAGATTCCCGTCGGCTCATCTTTGCTCTAACTCACAGACGTCGCCATCCCCGACTCCGACCGAAGGGAGGAGGAGGGAGTGTCCAACTGAATGACGTCATGGAATGGAGTTTAAATTTTGATGGCCAGCTCCGAGTGGAAACTTCCACGGAGTCCCCCACCACCCCATTTGACCAGCAAACCACTAGTACAGTCTCGCTATCATAACCCTAACCCATCTTTTTTTCTTTTGGCTGCCCATTGGCAGCATCCTGTTCTTTCACCATAATCACATGCTAAGTAGATATCCTAAGCTATCAGCAAGCTTCATGGAGTTTAGTAGTAGATTCGATGAGAGCGAGAGACTGGTAGCTAATCATGAACGGCTGTGTCACGCAGAATTTGAGGGAAAGGACTGGAGCTTGACGCTGTTGACAGCGAGGACTAGCAAGGACCGGTGTATCTCACTACAACGGATGCAAGAGAGACTTGGTAGGAGTGAGATAGTGAGTGTACCATGTATCAGAGGAGAAAGACGCTGGGAAGGGGCTGGATTCATTTTTATGATAATCAGAACTCAGGAGTTTTAGGAATTTATGAATGGGAAAAGGAGGGATTGAGTCGACATAGCCACATGGTGAAATGGAGTGTAAAGAACTCACCCTCATTTCATTCAGCCTCCTAATTGTTGAATTGGCAAATTAGTAAGCAGCCATTAAGCAGCCATTAACATTAGATCAGATGTAGATTAGATAGTAATCTAGTTAGATACGCTTACTGTATATCATGGTTCTTAGATAAGTAGTCACATGTACTATCTAGAACAGTATAAAAGGGCTTGTAGATTGCCCTACAAGAATAAGGATTTCCCTTATTACTCATCGCTCTTAACCTCTAACAAACAGCTCTAACAAGCACTTTTACATTCCCAGGTAAGTATGCAGTTGCTGCTATGTATATAGAACATAGCCTGCTCAACAGGTTATGGGCCCCGCAAGCCCTGGACATCGTGCCATCACTGGCAGCCGTCCTAGACTGCATAATACCTGGTAGCGCCCCTGTGGCTGCTTGAATATCGCCCTCAGTGGCAGACATTCTTTACATGCGCCTTCATGGCTGCAAGCTGGTATAAAGCACACTGGGAATAATCACTGTCATAAGTGCGCTAGCTGCAACTTTCATTTATTTTATAGCTTATCTTGCATATAGGATGTTATGCTGACAGTTGATTTCATCCCCAGATTGCATTTTGAAAATGTCTTCTGGATCAAGCTTCATGTCCACCATTCCAGAACTCACTGGACCGAACTATACCCTATGGGCCAGCAAATCTAAATCCTGGCTCCAATCTCAGGGCATCGCCTATGCCCTCAATACTCTCCACCCTGGAGAAATCCAGATTGTTAGCTCCCCAATTCCTCCAGCAGCTCCCACCAGCACCACTGCAGGTGCCGCTGCAGCCGATGCCACTCCTAGTGAAGCTGGTAGTGATGTTCCTTCTGCACATTTTATCGCTGCTGCCAGTGGGTGTGTCGCTGACTGGGACAAAGACAACAACAAAGCCATGGGAGTTATCAAACTCCGTGTCGCTCAAGCCATTGGTGTCAAACTTGAGGACATTACAACTGCTAGGAAAATGTGGGATACACTCAAAGATCTCTACAGTAGGCCTGGAGCTGCTGAAATCTTTCAGAACTTCAAGTGTGCTATGAACGTCGAAATCCCATGTAACACTCATCCTGGCACCATGATTGATCTCATCAAAATGTACATCACTAGAATCAATAACGCTGGCGAAAATACTGTCATTCCCATGTATCTCCAATACATGATTGTTATCAACAAACTTCCTACCGACATCTATGCATATATCATTGCAAAATAACTCAAGATGATGTAGATGACTTCGAAGACAAGACACTAGACAATCTTCGGACTCACGTCGTCAATACCTGGGAAGCTTGCAGAGGAAAAAAGATTCAATCTGCTAACACCACCAAAATCATGGCCATCAAATGTAAAGGCAGACCCCCTGTCTTTGAGGAACAACAGCAGCAGCAGTGCTTGGAGAGGCAAAGGCCACGGAAAACACGCCGGTGAACAGACACACCAGAAGCAACAAGCCCAGAGTATGGGTCCCATTAAATTAGGACACTCTCATGTCATACATGCAGCGAAGTTCTTCAAAGAAACTCTGACCATCATGGTCACAGAGCCCTCTACTAAAGATGTGCGTAAACCCTTCTTTACCAAGTCAGTTAAGCCTTTTGATGGATTTTTCTCATCTGTCCAGAATGCCTTTAAAACTGCTTGTAACGATGGGATTAAGCCAACTGGTGAGCTCCTCAAAGACCTTGAACTAGAACACATGTCTCATTCTGAAGCCTCTACCTCTATCCCTCGTCCCTCCATCATCACCGACAGTCGTTCTTTCATGGAACAATATTATTGGCAAAACCTCGTTGCCCTGTACCCTGATGGTTTCCATCAACCCAACACCGATGCCGCCCACGACCAACCCACTTCCGACAGTTGGGGTGCCACTAACTGGGGTACTCCACAGCAAGAGGAGGCGTGGAACAACTTCAGGTGGATGCAGGACAAATGCATGGGAACAGACGACAATGACGAAATGGCCGAGGAGGACGACAGGCTGTCAGACAGCCTCATTTCCAACACAGGGAGCATGGACTCGGAGGAGTTCCAATGGGAAAAGGAGGAATCCACCAAGTGCCTCAGAATGTGGGAGGCCAGTCTCCTCAACATGGGGGATCCTGACAAGGAGAATGTCAACCCCAACCCCAGAACACTTGAAGAGTGTCTTCAGGTGGTCAGTGACAAGATGACCCACAGGTGGTACAAGGGGGAGTTTGACAGGGGGAGTTTGACAGGGAGTACAACGAGGACCTCAAGGAAATCAATGGGGACTTCAACCAGATGAGCACCTCCAATTCATCGAGGTGGAGCCAGGCGCAGTCGGTAACCCCATTATTCGAGGAAATCTCCATGTCCCCCAGTGCTTCCAACTCAGATGTTGATGAGGATGCCGACTCAATGCTAGGCCTCGAAACTCTGTTGAGTTCTCCAGATATGGATGTTATATCCCTCGGGTCTGACTCTGAGGAGGAGATTATTTTTGAGGGTTGGAATGATGGCGGGTACTACAGGTACGCCGTACCCTCTTTCTCTTCCATTGTGAATAGAGTATCTGACACATCCCATACAGTGCAGATGATGAGCCCAGTCGCATGTAATTTATTATTAAAACATGCTTGTAACATATTTATACATACTGCTCCTCTGGGTTCTTTGAACCACTCTATTTATAATGTACCAAATATTCAATGTCCCTGTGGGACTTATTATTCATCTTGTGTGAAATGCAAGGGAAAGAATACTCTCATCAACCAGAAACATTGTAACAATGCCTGGTTACTCGACTCTGGTGCATCTGCACATTACACTTTTGACTTAACTGGTTTTGTTGAGTCACACAAAGTAGATCCAATCTCCATTCAAACTGCAAATGGAGTTACAAAGACAAACACCACTGGTACTGTCATTATACAACAAGGGTCTCGCTATTTCAAAGCCGCTCCTGTTTATTATGTCACTGATCTAAACCAACAATTATTGTCACTCAGTACATTCTTACAATCAGACAGAGTGACTGTTCATGGATCAGACAAAATGATCATGCTCATGAAGTATGACAAAAAGTGTCAGATGTAGATGGAAATGTAGCACATCGATGCTGGTTGACATTTACCAAACAATCACTGGAAGACACCATTTACTATCTTCCACATACCAAAACAAACATCGCCTCCTTGGCAAATGCAATGATCTATGAAATCAATTTCGACTTGGCACATCAACATGCAGGTCACCCCTCTCGTGATGTTCTCAAACATCTTCGAACACATACTAATGGCTGGCTGGAATTTAATATACCAAAAGAAGTGCCAATCTGCCGTGGGTGTCTTGAAGGAAAAACACCACAACAAGTTTACCCACCATCAGAAAGACAGGCTACACATCCCTTCCAGTTAATTCATTCGGATCTCAAAGAATTCCCCACTGAATCATATCACAATTTCAATTATATGATAATCTTTTTGGATGACTTTACGTCTAATGCATGGGCAATTTTGTTAAACAACAAGAAAACTCCTATTCATGCCATGGTTGAAAATCAATACAAGATGAAAGTCAAACAATGGATGTCTGATGCAGGGGGAGAATATATCAAAGGTGCTTTCATTGATATGTTGAAAGACAAAGGCATCAAGATTCTTCAAAGTGCACCATACACCCCCCAACAAAATGGTTGTGCTGAGTGCCTCATGCACACAATTATGGATAAGGCTGAGGTGATGCGCAAACATGCATGTCTTCCTGACAGCTGGTGGGAATTTTGTGTTATACACGCAGTGCATCTGTATAAGCGCACTCCGCGATGCAGCGACACAATTGGATAACACCACATGAAGTTCTTGAAAAAGAAAAGCCTCGTATGGATCACTTATGTGTACTTGGCTGTGGAGCATATGTTTACATTCCTGACAAAGTTCAAAAGAACAAACTTGCTTCTAAATCAGAACTTATGACCTATCTTGGTCCTGCACCAGGTGGTCATGGCAACCTATTCATGAGAAAGAACAATGCATTATTCACTGCACCACAAGCAGTATTCAATGAAATGTTGTTCCCTCATTGCAGTAAAAGCACAACAAACTCAAAACGACTTCCTATAACATCGAAAGATGTTCCAGATGATCCTAACGAGGATACTCCTCAAATGTTTGGTGAAGAAGAAAACAAACATTTCTACATACCATCCAATGCACCTTCCAAAAGGAGACCTGATGTTCAGCATGATGATGCTAACAGACAGAGTCCGTGGAGATCGCCTCTGTGCCAGGCTCTAATCAAGCTTGGAGACAGGGGAGCACTTGGCCCCCTGGCGAGCGTGCTTGCGATGCAGACAAACAGGTTGCTGCTGATAAGTGCATCACTGATAGAGCTGCAAGAGAATGTGAGGCATGACAACAGCTAAACCAACCACACAGGACTGCAGCTGCAGAACCACAGGATCCCAGTCCTAGTTCTGCAGGACAAAGTGACTCAGGAGACGCTGATGAAGGTCTCAGGCCACAAATGTCCACATCAGACAATGAGAATTCTGCATCTAATACAGATGAAGATCAGGCACAACTATGCCGGGAAGGGGGAGTACAATTAATAAATCTCTTGCTTAATAATGCAATTGAGTCCAAATCTCCCTGCGAATGGACACTCCGAGAAATATTGCTCCTACCGGATAGAGAGCAAGAGGAATGGAAAATCGCTTGCCGTGAAGAAGTAGAGGTATTTGCAGGCGAGGAACTTTCCAACTCGTAGATCGTCCTGAGAATAGGAAAGTCATAAAAAACTGATGGGTCTTTGACATCAAAATTGATGGTCATAAGAAGGCGAGACTTGTTGCTAAAGGTTTCTCTCAGATTGAAGGTCTAGATTTTGATCAAGTCTTCTCCCCAGTTGTTCGCTTTGAGACGGTCTGCCTTATCTTCACATTGGCAGCCCTCAATAATTGGCACATCTCAGGTGTCGATGTCCATAGTGCCTATCTTTATGGCATACTCAAAGAAGAGATCTATATGGAACAACCGGAAGGTTTTATAGAACCTGGAAAAGAGTGCAAAGTCATCTGGTTACTTCATGCTCTATATGGACTTGGTGGAAAGGTCTTGATAAGTCCATGGCAGAACTTGGTTTCAAACGAATCAACTCTGATGCCAGAATCTTTGTATATAATAAAAACGACCGCATTGTCATTGCCGTTGTTTATGTTGATGATGCCCTATTCTGTGGAGCAAACAGACAACTAGTTCTCGAACTAAAGGCAAAATTTATGAAGAAATGGGAATGCAGGGATCTTGGTGATGCCAAAGAATTTCTTAGAATGAACATCATCAGGAAAGGCAACAAAATCTATCTTGATCAATGCGCCTACCTTGAAAAGGTACTAGAACAATGTGGTATGCAAAACACGAGAGCTTCTGCTACCCCATTACCTGCAGGATACTATCCTATCAAAAACAACTCTCCAGTTGATCCCGTTCTTTGTCAGAAATACCAAACAGTTATTGGTTCCCTTCTTTACATCATGTTAGGAACCCATCCTGACATCGCCTTCACAGTTTCCAAAATGGCACAGCATTCTGCAAACCCTTCAGCTGATCATTTAAACAAAGCTCTCTGGATTTGCCGATATCTTCTCAGCACCCGACACTATGCTTTAGTGTATGATGGATCCAAGAAAAAGATCACTGAAGCAGATCCATATGGAACTGGTCTTGCTGCCTACACAGACTCAGATTGGGCATCAGATCCAAACGATTGACAATCACATACTGGCTTCTTTTTAACACTAGCCCATGCCACTTTTTACTGGGCCTCTAGAGCTCAAAACACAACTGCACTCAGCTCTACCGAAGCTGAGTATATGGCACTTAGTGATTGTAGTTGCCAAGTCATCTGGATAAAAGCTCCTTTAGAAGAACTCAATATAGAGATGAAAACAGTTGATATTTATGGGGATAATCAAGGATCTATCTTTATCACATCAAATCCTGTTATGGAAAGACGTTCGAAACACATTGCTGTTAAGTATCACTTCATTCGTGAACACGTCACAAACAACAATGTAACAGTAAAGTTCATAGATGGAGACAAAAACCCTGCCAACATATTTACAAAGAATCTTGGCAAACTAAAATTCAAAAAGTTCAGATCACAACTAGGACTTCAGTTCTATACAAGTTAAACCTTGGTACAACATATCAATATGTCCTCATAACGAAGATGAACCATCGGCTGCTTATAGCGCCTTTATGCTTACGCGCACTAATGTGCAGCTTAGCAAGGGGGAGTGTTGAATTGGTGAATTAGTAAGCAGCCATCAACATTAGATCAGATGTAGATTAGATAGTAATCTAGTTAGATACGCTTGCTGTATATCATGGTTCTTAGATAAGTAGTCACATGTACTATCTAGAACAGTATAAAAGGGCTTGTAGATTGCCCTACAAGAATAAGGATTTCCCTTATTACTCATCACTCTTAACCTCTAACAAACAGCTCTAACAAGCACTTTTACATCCCCAGGTAAGTATGCAGTTGCCACTACGTATATAGAACATAGCCTGCTCAACAGTAATGCCTCCTAAGGCTGCAGTCACTGCCTTTTACTCTCTCCCAGCTCTTCTCAGCATCAAAATCTCAATCAAAATTTCTTCAGTCTGAAAAGAGCCATAGCTTTTTTCTGTTTTCCTGGTGTGATCTCTATCTCTATCTTGTCTTCTCGTTTATCATCTGATTTCTCATTCTTTTTGATTTCCTTTCTTACCACAATCGCTATGTTCTCAAGGCAGACCCCCACAGTGGTACATCCCATGATTTGTTTTCTTCAATCTACTGACCAGATTATTACTTTTTCAGCTCTATGAAACTGGCTTCAATAATGACTGAATAGTGATGAAGACTGAAGATTGTGCCTTCAGTCTTCTCCTCGCAATCCACAGACCTCCTCAAACCTTTCAATTTACTCCTGAGGATTGGAAAGGCATATTGTTGCTTTCATTGTATACAGAAGGGATTCCAGCTGGCTCTGTCTCTTTGGTTGACTATACAGCTGGGTACTACACTGGCAGTGGAGACCATGCTTGCATGGAATCTAAAACTCGTAATCCTCTTATCTGACCCAGTGAAGAGGGAGCAGATAATGTAATTTATTAGTTAGGGGTCTACATTTACTAGTGTTTTGACGGTGGATAGAAAAGAAGTTCAATAAAAAGTTGATAAAAAGTAATATATGGAGAGCTCCGGTCTCGTACTCGCCACGCCTCGGCGCTGGCCCACACTCCTTTCATCAGTCTTGGCAAGATTTGTGCATCCAGGTACACCTGCAACGAAAGCTTCCCATGAATTTTGCCGTCTCTCAGCATCAAAAATGGAAGTGGTAGCTTGGCTCCCAGACTCAAATATCTGATGTTATTTTGGAGTCGGTTATTTATAGTGCAAAATACACAGTGAACACTTACACCAGCTCGAGCCAGTTTACCAAAATCCGGATCGAGGAAAGAGACAGCAGTCATCATCACTCCTGCACTCTCTCCAAAGACTGTCACCTGTAGGAACAATTAAACAGCTTCCTCGATGAGGCAAGGCACATGCAGATCAACTTAATTTTGTCTTGTCTCCGCCAAAAATCCCTATATTATCCTGGACCCATTGGAGTGCCACACGTTAATCCTTTATGGCCAAGTTCAGTGCTTTGTGGTTGTCAGCTTCCTTGCCTTGAGGGAGTCCTAGAAGCCCTAATTATGAGGCCGAATGAAATGAGGCTGAGTTCTTTACACTCCGTTTCTCCATGTGGCAGTGCATATTCATCCCGTCTCCTCCCATGCTGTTGTTTCCAGTTTCCTCCTTGCCAATATCTGCACTTCTATTTCTTAACATGACTAATTATCTTGGTGGCGTGTCATTGATTATAGAAGAATCACCCTGGGTATAATTTGCATGAAACAAACAAGGCGAGGCTCAGCAGCACTGTAAATATTGTAGTATATGTAAACAAGACAAAAAAATGAAAATGGGAGAGCAGGGCGGGTAGCTCGAGAAATGGCTAGTGCTGCTAGACTCGTAAGTAAGAGTGAAAAGATGAAGCGATATATGATATGTACCCGAGAGACTCATGAGTAGTAAGAGTGAAAAGATGAAGAATGAATAGGACAAGTCTCTCGGGGGTGTAAGTATGGGAATACTCGAAACAGGAGAAAGAAACACGTATGAAGATAAATTAGAAACATGCGGAAGGAAATTGGAGACGTGTACAAGCACTCGAGACAAAACAAATTACTGAGACAAAGAGAGAAAGGATACATGTGTGGGGAATGTGCAATGGACAGTCCTGGGGTCCTGTGCGAGAGGTACGGGCCACGGAGGCATACGAGATAAGTGTGGACTGCCCTGAGGTCCTGCGCGAGAAGTAAATGGTAGGGGATGGATGAAATCCAAGGTGGTACTTACAGCGATGATTAGATCTTTATAAAGTAGCTTTAAAATACTACCAAACAACATCGTTGTCCAAATATCTTTGCGACTGGTAGCAAAAGTTTCCAATCTTAATCTTTCATTTTCATTGTCTTTTTTCCTGTTGATCTCTTTGTCTTGTTCTTTTTTGATTGCTTTCCTTTCTCTTTTGCTCTCTTTCATTTTTCATTATCTTTCTCCCTCTCAATATCTCGTCTTGTTCTTCATCCCTTGCTTTTTTTTCTTTGTTCTTTTGTTTTCCTCACAATTTCTTCTTCTACGTCTTGTTTTCTCTGCTAGCTCCTTTCTTGTCTTCTCTCCTTTCCTCATGATTCCTTTGCCTCGCTCTTCTCTGCTCTTTTTTTTTGACCTTCTAACTTTCAATTCAAGAATTTACATGTAATTGAACCAGCATAGGTATATGCTTACAGCCTTGTTTGTTTTATTTCTCGTCTCAATCTTCTTTGAATCAATCATTCATGAGGCTTGCTTCCCTTATTTCTCTCTTCCCTTCAATTTTAACTGAGTTTGCTCAAACATATATTACTTTTTCCTCTTCATATTCTGGTCTTTCGAATTCTTTACCTCTCTGGTCTGAACTTTACATAACGTTCCAGGCTGATGCCAAAAAAACATCTATTTAGGCTTTCGCAGCAACACTGATCTCACAGTTCACTGCCAGCGTGCGTCTCCACATACTTTCTTCATTCTAGTACCTCTTGTATCAGCCAACTTTGGCTTTAAAGGCTCTATCTCTAGGCAGATTCTCTTCCAGAACCAGCATACCTATGCCTGCTCCCAATGAGCCACTGCCAGCCATGCTATACACTATAAGCCAAAGCCCAATACACAGCCCACTTGACAGACTATCAATGGCTCAGCTTTTATTTTCTACCCTTACGCTCAGGATACCTAAACTTTTCTGGCGCATAGTGTTCTCTCATAACCACCAGAAGTCATACCACATATTGAAAAATCTGGGTGATGCCATTCCCCATTTTACAGTGACAGGTTTATTTGGTGCCCGCTCCTATTCCTATTTTCTCTCCTGCACTCACAACTTCTCTCTTTCCATTGTCCCTACTAAATGATTTTTTTTATTCACCTAGGATCATGACACTCTGCCTATAATGCCAGCCTTCCTTGATTTTCGTGAGGGAGCCCAAAAACTTGAAGAGTTATCCCTTCTACATGCCAGCTGCTTCTTCCTGATAAATTCGACTACCCACTGTTTGTCATTCCTGTACTTATCAGATAACCATTGTCCCAGGATGAGAACAGAATCTCACAAATTATTTTCCTCCCCAACCTTTGTGAACTCAACCTAGGCTTCTTCTCCAAAAAGAGTTACACCACTCGCTTACTCTCCCATCTTTCAATTTCCCCAGAAACGAACATATACATGTGCGGAGGCATAAGATCATAACCTAAACTGCTCCTCAATTTACTTCACATCTGGCAAATGTGCAAAGTATAACAACATGGTTTTCAACCATCAACCTGAAGTAACAGTGATCCCGAGTCTGTCAAGAACATTGTCACTTAGCAATAACCACCCAAGTCACACAATGAACCAAATAGATTGACAAGTTACAGAGGAGACGATAGAGAGAGAGAGAGAGAATAAGGGAATAGTAGGAGCGAGTAGAGAATGAGTAGCTGACTATACTCAACACTGCACTGTACTGAGAGCGGAGTGGAGACAAAGTGAACAGACTAAGGACTAACTACAGGTCCTTTGGTATATATATCTAAGAAGTGAATTGGGAATAAGTGAATAAGTGGGAATGTCCATGGAGATAGGAATCGGAGGAGATAAAAGATGAATATGTCAGATCAAGTGATGGTAACTGTAGACAGAGAATATGATGATGAGAGAAGTGAATAGTAGTCCGTGGAGATAAGACATGAATAGATCAGCGATTCGTGACACTACCCCCCTCTTATGACGAGCTTGCACCGGAGCTCGTACGTTGTTGACCCCATCGTTTGGAACAGACAGATTCCAAAGTCCTGTTTCCCACCAGTTGTTGAGCATTTTTTCCTGTGCCTCGCTGTCATCATACTCTTCGTCGTCTGTATCGCAATCCCATAGTGCTGCGGGGGTATAATGTCCCCAGGGGCCCCAACTGTCAGAGTCCCAACCTTCGTTATCATGGGGGTTACCCCATCCATTGTTCAAATTGTTGTTGTTGGTGCTCCACCAATCGTCGTAAAACCCATCAGAGTTGCTCCAACCCCCGTCTACCGTGTCGTTGTTGGCGCTCCACCAATCGTCGTAAAACCAATCATTTGGGTTGTAGTTCCATGTCATGCACCAGAAGAGATCGACTCCATCATCGCGAGGGTTGTATGGGATTTTAGTCCTGGAGAAGGTAAGTGAACTCTCCAGTGAGAATGAGAAGGAGAGTGCATTCGAGGTGGTGGACGTAGTGGAGGTGGTCATGTTTTTGGAATTCCTGTCCAAGTGTAGGTCTTTTAAGACTGTTGGGTCTAAACGGGTACCTTGTCTTGGCAATGTTTTGACAGTAGATGGCGTTTATCTGTGTTGGTACACCCGTGGGTGTTTCTGGTGGAATTCTTCAACCATGTCCATTACTTTCAACAGGTTTGACATGGGAACCCAAGAGTTCTCAGAGTCAGGGTAGTCTAACCACTTGATGAGATACTGAGTTCCTTTCTTATTTCTGGTGGCTTTGGAGTCTAGTATCTTTTCCACGTCGTATTCTTCATCTGCATCCAACAACTCCGCGGGTGGTTTGGGGTAATTCGGTCCATGAGCGTCTGTTTCGACATATGGTGACAGCCATGATGCATGAAAGACTGGATGTATTCGCCAGGTCTTCGGTAATTTCAACTTGTAGTTGACCTGACCGATTTTTTCAATGATTTCGAATGGCCCATGACGACAATCAGACAACTTAGCTTTCGGTCTCGTCGTTTTCAGGTTTTTCCCATCGAGTAATACCTTGTCCCCAATGTTATACCCTGACTCTGGTATAGAATGGTTTCCATGCTGAACCTTCATTCTCTCTGCCGCTGAAGTTAGACTAGCTTTGAGTTTGTCTCTGAGTCGATTGAGATTTTTGAGTCGTTCTTCGACTGTCGGTAGAGTGGATGTTGGGTTAAATGTGGGGAAGAATCGTGGTTGATATCTGTGTAGGAGTTCGAAGGGTGATTTTCCGGTTGCTGAGTGAACCCTAGTGTTGTGGCTGAACTCTGCACAAGGTATATAGTCCACCCAGTCTTCTTGTCGGTAGTTACACAAAATCTGTAAGAACTGTTCTAGTTCTTGATTGTATCGTTTGGATTCCCTGTCAGTCTGTGGGTGATAAACTGTGCTGAGTGCTGATGTTATTCCTAGTTTTTTGTGGACTGTGGCCATAACTTTGCTAGCGAACTGCAGTCCCCGATCGGAGATCATTTTATCCCACAGCCCGTATCGCTGCCATGTGTGATCAAGTAGGAGGCTGACCGTTCCGTCACTGTCAATTGTTTTTGTACATGGCGATATAATGACAGTTTTTGTTGACCTGTTGACCACGACATGTACCGCATTGAATCCTTTACATTCGGGAAGATCTGTGATGAAGTCGGTCATGATAGTTCTGAAAGGACATTCTGGGATTTCAGTGGGAACCAAGGGGACTCGAGGCGGATGGTTATTGGGTTTAGTTAATTGGCATTTGGCGCAGCCATTTACATAGTCTTTGATGAAGACCAACATCCCTGGCCACCAGAATTCTCTGCTGACTAGTTCGTAGGTCTTGTATCTACCCAGGTGTCCCGCCGCTAGGGAATTGTGGTGTAACTTCACAATGTCTCATCAGAGGCTATTGTTGGCTGGGACATAGATTTTACCCTGGAATAATATAATTCCGTCTTCGTAGTTCCATTCCTGTAGATTTTTTACCAGAGACCATGGTCTGTTTCGTAGAATGACGTTGAGGGCACTCACTACTTCAAGGTCCCTTTTGGGGGACTCTTTGATTCTTCGACGCAGTTCTACGTCTCTTATAGCTGTTACAGTCTCTTGTCTGGTTGCTTGAATTCAGAAGAATTTAGGATCAAGAAGGATCCTATTGGTATTGTCGTTTTCTATTCCGACTCGGCAATCTGGTCGTCTGGACAATGGATCAGCTTTGTTAAGGCTTCCTGGTTTATGGAGGAGGGAAAACTCAAATCGTGTGAGGAATAACGCCCAGCGTGCTTGTTGTCGACTGAGTTTCTGAGCTGTCTGGAAGTATGTTAGATTCTGATGATCAGTCAGGATCTTGATAGAGTGTGGGGTTCCTTCCAGATAGTGTCGCCATGCTTCTAATGCTCGTATGATTGTGAGCAATTCTTGATCGTGGATATCATAGTTTCGTTCCATCTCAGAGAGGGATTTGGAGATATAGGCTACCGTGTGCCATTGGTTGTCATCTCCAGTTTGCATGAGTATACCTCCTGTTGCATATTCTGATGCATCAACTTCTACTCGATATGGTTTGGTGTGATCGGGCATCAATAGGACTGGTTTAGACATAAAGGCTGCTTTGAGAGACTGTAAGGACTTCTCTGTTTCCGATCCCCAACTCCACTGGTTATCTTTTTTGTTAGGTTGAACAGTGGTTGTGCGATTTTTGAAAAATCTTTGATGAATCGTCTGTAAAAGTTTCCAAATCCTAGCAATGCTTGCACTTCCTTCACCGTCTTTGGTGTTGGCCATTCAACTACTCCCGCTACTTTAGCAGGATCCATTGCTAAGGTGTCATGGGAAACAATAAGACCCAAGAAGTCAACCTTATCTGTTTCGAATGTGCATTTCTCGGGTTTCGCGTATAAGTCGTTGTCCCGTAAACGTTGTAACACCTTTCGTACAAGTTCACAATGTTCTGATAAATCGTGGGTGAATATCAGAGTGTCATCCATATAAATAATGACCTTCCCTTGATCAATGAGATCCTTGAAGATAGTGTTCATCATCGCTTGGAAGGTGGCTGGTGAATTCATCAGCCCAAAGAACATGACTGTTGGTTCAAAGAGTCCTCAGTTGGTTTTGAAGGCGGCCTTCCATTCATCTCCTTCCTTGATCCAGATGTTATTGTACCCCCATCGTAGATCGATTTTGGTGAATACATGTCTGTTTTTGAGTTTGTCGATCAGTTCTGGGATAAGAGGTAGGGGATACACATTTTTTTATGTTACCCTTGTTAAGTTCTCTGTAGTCTTGCACTGGTTGTAGTTTTCTGTCCTTCTTCTTGACGAAGAAGAAAGGACTCACCATCAGTGACTTTGATGGTTTAATGTATCCTTTTTCGAGATTTTCGTTAAAGAAGGAGTCTAACTCTGTTTGTTTGTTTGGCGAGAGAGGATATGTTTTGCATGTTCTTGGTTGAAAATCCTCTCATAGTTCGATTGCGTGATCCCAACTACTTCGTTTGGGTAAGCGTTCCGAGGTTTCCTTGTCGAATACCGACAAGAAATTGTGATATTGCTTGGGGATTCGTTCTTCTAGTGATGTCAGTTGATCTGTTGTTGATTTGTTTTCAACAGTTTGTTGTGCTTTTGTAAAAACTGTTCAGATACTCAGCTTGGTTTCCAATAGTTCTTCGTCTTGGTCCTTTGGGGTATCAATATATTCCATGGCGAGTTGACTCCATTGATTTGGGACATCCCATTGTCCAGTTGTATCTTCCGAGGGTAGCAGTGCCCCTAATTCGATCTGTTTCAAACAGGTGGTTTGCAATCGTGATCTTCGACGTTGTCCTGCTACCTTGGGCTGTGCCCCTAATTCGATCTGTTTCAAATGGGTGGTTTGCGATCGTGATCTTTGATGTTGTCCTGCTGCCTTGGGCTGTGCCACTGGCTTATAGTGTCCTATGGGTTCTTTGTATGATACCTGGTAGTCTCGATGGTACGTTCTAGGGTCGACTATTTCAGGTTGTCTTGGTTTCGTAGGATGTGTATTCGACTTAGCTTTGATTTTTACGGGGGGTTTTTCCAGTACGCAGGTATCGGCACAGCATGTCAGGTTAACTTCCGAGATCGTCCAATCGATTTCTGGATTGTGGTGTTCTAACCAATTGGTACCTAGGATGATATCATGATCACTGATGTCAGTAATGTAAAATTCGGATTTCCGATCTTGTGCATAGATCCGTAATTTCTGGATGGTGTAGTGTGTCACCCATCCCATCACGTTTTCGGATCCATTGACATTTCATACTGGGAAGGGTTTTCCTATGGGAATACGATTAAGGTGGTATTTTTGAGCGAAGGTGTTGTTGATAATAATTCCTTCCGCTCCACTGTCTAGTAGAGCAGTTGCGTCGATTTTTCGTCCAGTTATTTTACCGATTAGTTCTGTTTTCAATTCTATCGAGGGAATCTGTCGATTTCGAGTGATTGCCGTGATTCTTAACTCAGATGGGAATTGTGGCTTATGAAAGGGTATAAGGCTCGTGTATTGCCTGTTTTTTACTGGTATATATGTCCATACTCTTCCTCCTGACGACGTGACAGGGGAGGTATTCAAAAATCTGTTTGTGTTACAAGGTCCTTTAGGTATCCTGCTGCCTTCTCCTTTGTTTCTCCCGATAGTGTCTAATTTTGGCGGTGAATTCTGCGATATCCTTCAAGATGAGGGTTCTGTGGTGGTTGTAGTTGTTCTTATTGAAGGTCTGAAGGTTGTGTTGTTGGTATTTGTTGTGGTAGACCTGGGAAACGTAGGACAGTTCCATGTGGTGTGTCCCTTTTCACAACAGCTGAAACATCTTCCCTCCCTTTTCATCCTTTCCCTTTCTTCATTTGTCAGTTTAGGTGGATACTTAGTATTCGAAGATGCACCTGGGGTATTACTTTGGAAGGCGTTCACTTCCATACTCCTCATTCGACTTCCTCCCGTGCCTTGCGATCCCCTACTCTGCTGTCCTCCTTCTCCTCGTTGTTTGTTCCATAAGGCCTTCTCTGTTTGTCTTTCCACCCAGATCATGTGTTGTTTGACAGCGACCTTCTGTAGCGCCGCGAGGTTCTTGGGTTGGGATGGTAGATAGGAAATTCGGTCTACCAATCCTTTCGGAAGTCCCTTTCGATAGTACTTCATTAATCCCTTGTCATTGTAGCCAGTATCTTTAGCGTATAGTTTGAATTGGGAGTTGTACTTATCTATATCCACTAAAGCTCCCTCCATCCTTATGGTTTCTATTTTTGTTTGTGCTTGAGATTCCCGAGATGTTGGTTTAAAATCTCGCAAGAATTCTCGTTTTACTTCTCGTAGGGTCCACGACCTTTTCTTTGTCGTAGACTTTAATGACGACGAGTCACTAGTTGATTCTTTGTCACTGTCACTATAGTCATCGTCTTCTTCGTAGATTTTCCCCATCATTTCGTGAGCCCATCATCCTGCTTCTTCTCCTGTGAAGAGAGTGAGAAATAGTGAAATTTTCTCATCTTCCGTAGGGTAGACCCTATCATTGAGTCAAAGATAGTTGCTAAACTCGGCTAACCAATCCTTTGCCAAGTTTCATTCTCCAGTGAATTTCTCTGGTTTTGCCCCTCTTTCCTTTGTAGTTCTATTAGGAGGAGTAGAGGGGTCTTCTTCGTCAGAAGGGGTGTTAACAGGGCTTCTATTTGTCACTCCTGCAGCGGTGGTAGCTGAGGCGGGTTTGTTATGTTCGGACATTCCAAGAGAAGAATAGAGCATGTGGAAGTCAATGGAGATGGATTGTCGGGGATGAACGGATATGGGTTCTTGGATCACACTGGGGGTGCTGTCAGATGGAGATCTACGAAGGGAAGTTTGTTGTTTGGTTGGAGGAGGTGGTAGTTCGGGTTCAGGAATAGGTTCGTTGCTAGGTTCTGATTCTTCAAATCGGGTATGCGATGAGGGTTTGGTTATCAGGAGTTGGGTTTCTGATGTAGGTTCCGATGGGATATATTGTCCAGGTGGTAGTATGGGTCCAAAGCCGTGTTCTAGTTCTGCTCGTGTGAGTACTCAGTTGTATATGGAAAATCGGTTTGGACATGGATTGTTTACACAGATGTCCCACTGGTTATCAGCGGAAAAATAACAATCCTGTCAATGTCAAAGATGATATGTGTGAGGTCAACGGATGCAGGCAAGGGAGATGTGAGGTGAGGAGGTACGACTGGGAGCCCGTGATGTGACACATGATCATGATCGAGTTGCTCTAGGGATTCTGCTTCTGGACATACACTAGTTGGTGTCTTCAGGTTCTGAAAACAGATGATCCCACAGATTGGTGGGGACGTCTTCCCAATAGTCGTCTTGTCAATTGTAGTCGTTTATTCTGGGTACTTGAGTTTGGAGATATTCTCTGAGTTCCTCTAGGCAGTATTCCAGGATATCACAATCCTTGTAGTCGTTGTGACTGAACCAACAGGGAATAGGAGCGTTTCCGAGTTGGATGAAATATCAAGTGTCTACGACTGCCACGTAACGTGGGGATACGTTTTCAGGAGATATCTTTATTCGAAGATACTCAAAGATGGTTACTTCACCTTTGGCCCATGTTCTCTTGTTTAGTTTAATCCAATGGTTATCGAATGTGACGGCGTGCTTTCATACTGCGTCTTCGACCTGTTGTGAATAGTTTTTGAAGCTGTTTGGGTCTGAATCTTCAATCCTGTAGCGGTATTCTGGTGGGGGTCGGATTCGTAGGTTGTTCAGAAGTGGTTCGTAGTTGAGAGCCAGTGTGTACAATCAAGGGTTTTTTAGGATTTCAATTACAGAGTCAGTCAACCACCCTACTCGAATCAACGAGTCTGGTTTTATGTCTCAAAACTGTCGTGCAACAACTCCTTGAGCTTGTTCACACTGGCCAACCTGTGAGGCTCCTCACACAGGGTAGAGATGATGGGCTTGGGGGCACCGTAGGGGAAAGATGGGAGAATAGGGAAGTCCAGTAAGATGGAAGGGTTCATAGTGGGTTGTAAGGTCTGTTTGTGAGGTGGGTGTAAGAGAGTCTGTTCAAGTGTCACTTAGCAATAACCACCCAAGTCACACAATGAACCAAATAGATTGATGAGTTACAGAGGGTGACTTTCCAAGAGGTGGCTCGGCAAAAGGAATTCCTGCGAAATACACAGATGTATTCCAATACGAATCAAGTCATCATCAAAACATACTCACCTCCAAAGAAATCCACATGAAGAAGCAGCGTAGCCTTTCCGATCAACGTCGTATTCCCAAACTGGATTTGTGGGGCTTGAGCCGTCACCACCGTAAGAATTGCGCAAAGAGACAGAAGCGCCACTTTCATTGTAGGCCCCAAGAACAGTCGGTAATCGCCTATCCGAGCTTTTTATACGATGAGCATGAGTAACAATTTACTTCCGCTCACAGCTGTTCAATGCTGGAGACGAACTCTCAGTGGCACTTACCGCCCTGAAGCATATGTGTGGGTGATCATTTAACAATTTGAGTTTCCATCGGAATGAGCTTGAGAAATTTTCCGCTCTTCTGTTATAGCGCGTACCTAGCGTCCGCATGAGTATTTGCATAGCAGCCGTAATGTCTACTCGTATTGCAAATTCCTCATTGGAGGATGATTGAGTAGGCTTCTACGCTGTGTTTATTTCCGCTGCTGTTCATGACTTTAAGTTGGACTAGTCTCTCCTAGAAAGACAGTATCAGCGATCACTGAAGTGATGCAATAGCAGTCTGTTGACAACTTACGACCCAAAAGGAACGTTCAGTCCGGTCATAACCATCTGCACACCCCTTGGCCTACACCACCGCTGATCGTTGCATTGTTCTACAATTGCGAGCGAGAAGAAGTTGAACATTAGAATTTTAATTTAGTCCGTGGCTATCAATCCTTAACAAATAAAAGGAAGTAATTACCGACTGAGTACTGTCAGTGGTCGATGTCTGCAAGGTTACGACCAGCGTCAGCTCTCGAATTGGGTGGGGATAAAGAAAGTAATACCCATTTCAAATCAATATTATGAAAGGGATGTGGGCCAACGCTGCACGTGGCAAATACGAGGCCACTGATCGGAAGAATAGTTAGTAACTTGAAGACCTTAACCTACGTATTTCTACATATACTGGTGGATGAATAAATATGAGAGGAGAGAAAGAAAAGCTAAGGCGCCTAACCGGCAACTTTGGCAAGCCGCAGATTTGGATACGATAGGGGTAAGGGAAAAATCGGAAACAATAGCACGGGGAAAACCGGGAGCTATTCGTATAGCCACAGGCAGAAAGTGAGTGTAAAAAACTCAGCCTCATTCTTCGGCCTCGTAACCCAATATATAGTACGAGAAGACCTACCGGGGCAGCATCTGCAATCTGCAGGAGGACAAAAGACCCTACCAAGACGCAGAAACGGACCGCTGGCCAATGCTTCTTTAGGTTGAACATAACGATAGTTAAAATTGGCTGAGAGTCGATTCGAGAGCGTAGGAGGGAAAGAGAGTTGAATTAAAAGAGGATTAGAAAGAGAACCAGCTCACTAGTTTACAAAGGAACCAGCTCTTGAGACAGAAGAAAAGATCGTGAAATGAGATTACTCGAAGGCTGCCTGGGGAGTTCTGGGTTTAACGAACGCCTTTTAACTGAAAGCTGCGGCTCAGAGTGTCGTAAGGAGCACACCAATCCCTAGAGACTACGCTGTATCAACCATAAGGCTCACTCTGCGCGGCGAGTTTCGGTCAGCTTGACTACTCAAGCTGGGGTCAAAATAAGTGTCTGTATAATCGGGATTGGGCAAGCTGATCCTTTACTGTGCACTGACTTTTCGGTCTAGAATTACTTTCAGAAAGGGAAAAGATCGTCAGACTCACCGCCTTAATACATTCCGCACCCAGTCACAGCGCGCAAAGTGGGCGGGGGCTCCGAAGAATGTGGCGCGGATGTACGAGCTTGAGACAGACGGCACACGCTGTGCAAAGCACAGTTTGATCGCCGGTTCGCTATAGCCCAACGAACTTGATGATGGAAGAGTAGTGAAGGGCTTAGCATTGCGTTGCAGATACACATGCAAGAACGGAATTTTCTGCCCATCCATAACGCATTACGTCTATGGATAGACATCTGTGCCTCAGAGTCCGATTGGTATTCTCCAAATACCCAACACTCAACATTCTCGGCTCTCGGTGAAGCTAACCTTTCGTCATTTCCCTCCCCCGCTTCCCCTCTCTTTCTTTCCCATCACCGTGACTGATAGTCCTTCCTCCACACCCCCACAAACCAAAATTCCTCCCCACATCCAAACTTTGGACATCTCTCTTGACATCCTCCTCTTCAGGAAATGTCCACCATCTTCGTCATCATGGTACCATTCGATCCTAGATGATCGTCTAAATCGACCCAAAGGATCCAGAAGGCGTTAGCACTGAAATCAACCCACAGATACATGATACAAGAAAGCGATGTAAAAGGTCGGTATGCTACTAAAGTCTTATGAAGAGCAAAAGCGTAGAAACAACGAGAAGGAATACAATGAGCAAGAAAAAACTCACCGTTATTCTGGAGACAACGTAACGTAGAGAGCCCCTTCAGCCGTATACTCCCTCCTAAAATGCTCGTGTTCGACGTCCTTCAGCTTGGTCTTGCTGCAAAGAGAAAAGGTCGCGTGGGAAATCACTTTTTTGAGACACCGCCAAGTTCCTCTCCAGATTCGAGTCCCACCTGGATGTATTCAAGAGTGTACAAAGATATTCGATAACACTTCGTAGATAGTACAATTTTCATAGAACTACAATCAGTAAGCAACCTCAATCAGAGCTTTTGGCCGATGTTGATGTGTACTGCTTTGACTTGAGTATACCTGCGAGCATTGAGTCAATAAATCGAAAAATCTGAAAGCACCAGACAAGAAATAAAGCTTACGTCTCGATAGCATACTCTCCGAGCTCCCTTCCAATCCCAGACTGTTTGTAGCCACCAAATGGCACCTGGTATTCCGAGGTATTGTAGCAATTGATCTGCGAATACGAGTTCGAAGACATTAAACGCTTTTCAGAGTCTAGACGGCAATAATCTTACCCAGGACATTCCAGCCTCAAGTGCGTGAGCTACACGAATAGCACGACTGCTATTCTCGGTGAAGACACCGCAAGCCAAGCCATAAGATGTATCGTTTGCCATTTCGATAACCTCTGTCGTGTTTGAACTGTTAGCAAGAGACAAAGCCACGCAACTATTTTATCACTCACCTTCCTCGGTCTTGAACTTAATCACAGCAGCGACAGGCCCAAAGACTTCTTCCTGAACGATTTTCATGCTGGGTTTGCAGTCAGAGAAGATGGTGGGCTGAATGAAGTATCCGTCTCCGCCGTGAGCTTCTCCGCCACTCGAGACCGTAGCACCCTCTTGTTTAGCGTCATTGATGTAACCCATTACACGCTTCAAAGCAGAGGATCACGTTAATAGCAGATCAAGATGTCGCGAAAAGTATACATACATCGAATTGAATTTGAGAGACTTGTGGACCATGCATAGTAGTACTTGAGAAAGGATCACCGGTGGCGCCATGCAGTCCTTTCGCTGCTGCAGTGAAAGCTTGGACGAACTTATCATGGATACCCTCTTGAACGAAGATACGAGATCCGGCGGTGCAGACTTGACCTAAATCACAGGTAACGACGATGAAAAGACTTGACATGATCGTTGGACTGCAAGAAACCTACCCATATTCGCGCTAGCATATCAACAATTAGTCAAGCGATTCAAAGAAAAACACTAAAAAGACGTACAAAATACCAATGGAAGCCCACTTGACAGCTTGTTCAACATCAGCATCATCGAAGATGATGTTGGGGCTCTTTCCTCCCAGCTCGAGCGTCACAACTTTCAAGTTCGATTTCGCTGACGCTTCTTGAATCTTACGTCCGACGAGTGTACTTCCCGTAAATGCAACCTTGCGGATGTGCGGATGATACGCTATGGCTTCGCCCACGACGGGTCCTGGTGAAATTTCTCGTTAGGACAAACCAAACAAGTTTGAAAGGCCAAATGTATGCTTACCGAGACCATTCACGATATTGAGAACACCAGGAGGGAACCCAGCCTCGTTCAATAGTCCAGCGACTTTCAGAGCCGACAAAGGAGTGTTTTCGGATGGCTACGAATCGAGTTGGGGGGTAATCAGCACCAGTGAGACGTATCATCCGCAACTCACTCATACCTTCAACACGACAGTATTTCCAGTAGCAAGTGCGGGGCCGATTTTCCATGCAAGCATGAGCTATTGAATGACTCAGTGAAAGAAACAAAAACTTGATGACGTTACAAGGGGAAGGATCGTACCAGCGGGAAATTCCATGGAATGATTTGTCCCTGAAGATACGTATGTCATGTCAGTCAGCGCCTATTGCGACTCAAGAAATCAAATCAAACAAACATACCACGACGCCAAACGGTTCATGCCTAGTGTATGCGAACTTCGCTTCGGTGGTCTACAAACAAATGAAACCATAATCATGAATACGACTTCTCAGCGACTCCTTGAAGGGAAGAAGGGAAAAGGTCACGAAAGGAAATTGAAATTTAAGACGGTACCTCAATCGTCTTTCCATGAATCTTATCAGCCCAACCGCCGTAATACCTGATAGTACCAATCGCTGCTGCAACATCCGCACTCTTGGCCATGGGGAAAGGTTTACCTGGTGTAGGAGGCAGGAATTAGCATCTTCAGCCCGAATAAATGAGGACTAGTAAGTGCTCACCAGCATCCAAAGCCTCCAAAGCCGCCAGCTCATCTTGATTCGCCTCCATCAAATCAGCGAGCTTGGTGAGCAGCTGTCCTCGCCTCGATCCGGGTGTATGCAATCCCCAAGTCGTTTTGAATGCCTATGGAATGCTCAATGACAAAGGACAAAGGGCAAGGAAAAAGAAGGATACACATACCTTCTTGGCAGCATCAACTGCAATATCAACGTCTTTGGCGGACCCAACGCTGACTTTGGTCAAGACTTTTCCAGTTGCTGATCGTGGGGTAGTAGCCCAATGAGCGAAAACGAAACGAAATGAAACGGAGGCCGAGGGAATACATACATGGGTTGATAACACTCGAGAAGGATAATCCGAGTCAGCTGGTATATCTCGTAGTCAAACACATAAACAGACGACGTACTCATGAGTTCCTCCTTCAACAGGCTTCACCCACTCGCCATTGATGAATAATCCAGTGTTCACCGCTACTGTTCCTTTATAATGCTGAGTGTCGAGAGATAGTTTGAAAGTATCCGTCGTCATATTGGTTTGGCAGTCTTAGACTTCAGTGGGACGTGGATGGGTTGGGGGTGTTTTATAATCCGCTGTGGGGATGGGTCGGTCTGCTTATATGGGGCCTGGAGAAGCTTACGAATCTGATGACGAGTTTTGATATGAGCTAAGAGACAACTCCTTCTATCATCATGCTATGCTTCCGTTCGCACATCTGACTAGAGATTGACTAGGGATTTTCCCGCGTCCCGGTTTCCAGAGTACCGAGTAACCGAAGCGATTACACATCGTAGCTAAAGCCAGGGCGGGCATTGGCGGCTGCAGCTAGCTGCTATGTACGAGAAGGAAGAAAGGGAGAAGGATGAGGGACAGCGATGGCTGATTGATAGATCAAGACGGTCAGTTGGATACACCTTGATTGACAGAGAAGCAAACACTTCAACTCTGCTCCCGACTTGAGGATTATAGCCGTGTTGATGGGCGTTGAGCGAGATGGGACCAACGGAAGCAAAAATGGATTCGGGTACGATGGACGGTGAACTTGGGGCGTTACATCGAGATGATATGTGACTATAAGCAGACTAAACGCACAAGGGAGCCAAAGATTATGACAGAAAGTAGTATCGTACATCAAGAAAAGAAAGAGGTTATCAATGCGCAGTAAGGGCTATGTATGTATAGTAAAGGAGAAATATCAATACATAAATAGACAAGGAAATCATGGATCGTAGTTATTCGGATGTGGACAAAAATAAGGACAAAGATAACAATCAAAGCAAATTCAAGAGCATCATGATGGGATACATAGAGAAGAGAAGAGACTTGATATCAACATCGTTACTCATGAGAAGCACCTGGACTTCCAGCAGGGGTCTGATCCACTGAATTCGTCCCCATCCTCATCTTTTGAAACTTCCTTTGCGATTTCGCGGGTATCGGACTAGCGGAGCCAACTAGACGCAAAAAAGACACCACATAGACGTCAGCTCACAATGAACAATAAACTTGGGGCGTATATCACTCACCCTCCATATCATAACCCATGTCACCTCTAGCACTATTCATTCTCTCCAACTCGGCCATCCCAATAACATCCGGTTCCTGACCATCGTACTCATAGTCATCCAGATCCATTCCGTCCCCAATACTGGGATCCGGCTCTCCCAAAAGATGACCCAACGGATGAGGTACCCTCCCCCCCATAGATGCCATTGACAACGACCTAACGTGACTAGCGCTAGACCGTCCAGGGGCCGGTACCGTAGTCGCATATCTCGTCCTAACAGGTCCAGGCGCTGGCGCCTGGACGTATACAATCTGAGGCTGAGGTGAATGTTGATACTGAGACTGATACTGCCCCTGGTGCTGAAGCTGTTGGTGCTGCGAATGATTCAAAAACGCCGCCGAACTTTGCTTATTCAACGAATACACCACCTCCTTCCTCAACTTTCCCAATTCTTCCCAAACCTCCATCACTTTCCCCATCACCTCCCTATCCCTCTCCCCAATCTCCTCTCTAACCCCTTCACGTATATCCCTCTTGGTATCCGCCCTCAACGCGGCGCGTAATTCCCAATTCAACTCTTGTCGTACCGCAGCTCGGACATCGGATTGAAAATCAGTGCGTAAGGATGATTGAAGGTTTTTGAGCTCGGTGTTGATGGTTTTAACTTGGGAAGAAAGAGACCGGACGGTGTCATCTCGAGAGGTGGAGATTTCCGAAGAAAATTTACGAAGGGTGTCGGCGAAACCGGTGAAGAGGCTGTCGATGACTTTGACCATGGTTTCGGGGGAAGCTAAGGTACTGTTGGGAAGACGGGATGAGGATGAAGGGCCGCTGGTGGTGTTGGTGGTGGAAGTGGATGTAGAGGCATTTTGAGTGTTGGAGTTTTTAGGGGTAGCAGTGCCATTGCGTGATGCAGCTCGTGACAAGGGTGGAATAGTCAAAGTTATCTTGCTCGTAGTAGGTTCAGGAGAAGCTACTACACTGTTCCAGCCGTTGACTGAACCAGTAGAACTGGAAGTGACCGGTGCAGGTATGGTCGTAACGTCAACGTCCATGTCCATGGGGGTGTCTTGAGAAGCCCCACCAGCACCGCCAGACGACGACGAAATGGGTATTTGAGATAAGACGACTGGAGTAGCGTCAGAGTCCCTTTGTACGAGAACAGGAGCGGCCACAGTGGGAACGACGGTCGTAGAAGACGTAGACGTAGACGTCGTCGATGCAGTAGCATTAGCATCACTACTTCCTTCTCCTACACCACCAGAAGACCCAGCTCCCTTCACACTCGTAGCCATACCCTGTCCCTTGCCATCTCCATCCATCCCATTCCCCATCGTCGCATTCATACTCGGATCCGTACTTTGAACAGCTAAAGGACTCGAAGTGGGAGGATTCCCGTTCACATTCCCATTCTTCCTCATCCCACCTGCCGTCCCCGCACCCCCACTCGCACTAGAACCTCCACCTACACCCCCACCCCCACCAATACCCACACTCATCCCACCCGTCCCCGTCCCCGTCCCCGTCCCCGTCCCCGTCCCCGCACCCACACTCACACCCCCACCCATACCCCCACCCACACCCCCACTCGAACCCGAACCCACATTCGGATTCGGATTCGGATTCGGATTCATATAAAACGAAATCGGATTATGATGATAAAACGGAGAATATTTCCCATCCACAGCCATACCGACAGTGCTCCTCCCTATGTTTTGTCCTATACTGGGACTAGTAGTACTACCACCGAGTGTGCTAGCAGGAACGGAGAGGGAGACGGAGACGGGAAGAAGGGATGGTGGTGTGATGGGTGTTGGGGCCGCTGGGGTTGTTGGGTCCTGGAAAAAGAAAAAGAAAAAAGGACGTTAGCGTAAAGTAGAAAAAGTATGAAAACGTAAGAAAAAGTAGGAAAAGTAAACCAAAGCCAAAACCAAAACCAAAACCAACGCCAAGGGAAGAATAGAAGAAAAGGAAATACCAATACACACCTCGACACGATCATTCTCACTACTACTACCACTACCAACAACAACAGCTTGCTCTCCCGACGATGCCTGACTCTGACCCTGAACAGCTGGAGGTTGAGGTTGAGGTTGAAGTTGAGATTGAGGTCGAGGTAGAGGTGCCGAAACTGGTGGTACCGAAACTGGTGGTACCAATGATGATACAGAGGGTATAGCTGGCGAAGCTGCGGTTGCGTTGGAATTGGAATTGGAATTGGGATTGGGATTGGGATTGGGTGTCGAAGACGTTGATGACGGTGTAGCAGCAGGTGCAGGAGCAGGAGTAGCAGCAGAAGCAGAAGTAGAAGTAGAAGTAGAAGTGGTAAAAGTACCAGCACCATTGGCAGCACCACCAACGACACTACTACCAGAAGCTGGTGCTGGTGTTTGCTTTCCCGATACCGGTGCCGGTGCCGATACTGACACTACCCCCAACCCCAACCCCAACCCCGGCACTGACGTCGACGTTGACTTCGTCGTCGTAGTCTTGGACGCAGAAGACGAAGACGAAGCCAAAGGTGGTGGAACAGGACCATAAACCACCGAACCATGCCCAGGGGGCGGAACGGGTCCATAGAAGACGGGTTTGTGTGTAGTATTCACTGTCGCTGGGTTTACTGTCTTCACTGTCACTGGGGTTGGGGTTGGAGTCGAAGTGGAAGCGGAAGTGGAGGTGAAAGTATCTCTAGGCGCCGTTTCTGTCGGCGACACGGACATATCTTTCAGTCCGTCCTTGGTAGCCTTCTCCTTCTCCTTCTCCTTCTCCTTCTCCTTCTCTTCCTTCCCCTTCCCCTTCTCCTTCCCTTCACTCTCCTTCTCGAGTTGTTGTGAAGACGTTGCCGACGCAGAAGACGTATCCTTCTCCTTCTCCCTTTCCTTGTGCATCTCCTCAAGCAACATCGCCTGCTTCGCCTGAGCCAACGTAGGAACGACAACCTGTACTTGACCCTGACCTTGACCTTGACCTTGGACTTGTGGTTTCGTCGTCGTCGTCGTCGTCGTAGGTGACAACTGTTGTGGGTTCGTGTTCGGGTTCGGGTTTGGGTGTGGATGAGGTGAGGCTGTAGGTGTAGGTTGACTTTGACTTTGACTTTGAGTCTGATTTTGTTTCGGATTAAGCGGACCGATTTTGATTTTAGGTGACGACGACGCATTAGAAGGACTGGATGCCGACAATGTAGACTTGGCCACGCCCATAGGCATACTCAACGGAGTCGACGTGAACAGTCCTGGAGGTCCTTGTACTGGTGCTTGTGCTGTTGCAGTACCCGCACCTGCGGCTGTTAGTGGTGGTGTCGGTAACGCCGCCGACGCCTTTGTCCCTCCAGCCCCAGCCGTACCTCCATTCGCATTCGCACTTGTCCCATTTCCAGACGCATCCTTCCCCGCATTTCCAGCTACAGCCGTATGAGGTACATAGAAAGCCTTTGTTTTCGTCAACGCCTGGGCCTGGGGCTGAGCCTGGGATTGGTTGGATCCTCCAGCTATGGGCGCTGGCGGCGAAGAAGACGCTGAAGCCGTAGACCTCTTTGTCTGCAACTTGATCTTTGCAGCCGGATTCGGATTTTCAAGTGGAGAGCCTGGTCTTTTGGAGGGTATGCTGCTGCTGCTTTTGTTGCTGGAAGGTATGGGGTAGGGTATAGTAGGGAAGTAGGTTGCGGTTTGGGGGATAACGGTACCGGGACGAGTGGGTTGTGGTTGGGGTAGGGGTTGTGTCTGAGAAGGCTTTGGCGTAGACGAAGCTGAAGTCGTTTTTTCCTTCTTCTTCGCTGTAGTAGCCGTCGTCGTAGTCACACCCTTCACAACCCCAATCCCCACCTCCCTCATCGCCTCCACTCTCAAATCCCAAGCATCTATTCCTCCAGGAACAGGCGCCTCCTCCGTTTCCCAATGCCAAGATCCTTCGTCTGCTCCTCCTTTCCCATTACGTGTTTTCGTAGGAGAAGGGGAAGGTTTAACAAATTTAAGCCCAGCCATCAACTGTTGAGCTGTAAACCCATTCGAAATCTCGTCTTCTGCGAGAGCGAATCCTCGATGGCCTTTGACTGCCCATTGACGCCAGTCTATAAAGGTCATGAGTAAGAAAACAAGAAAACAAAGGGAAAAGACCCACTATACTGCAGAATATCCTTCTGATACTCCTCCTCCTGATACGTCTCCCAAAACTCTGCCAACTGACTCGGATCTGACAAGAACCACTTGAGCCTATACCTCGCCAAGGCCCTATCAAACGTCTCACACCTCCACTTCCTATCAACCCCCCTCAGCCTCCCCGCGCCCTCCACCCACCCCAACTGTTCCTGGGCCTTGTCAAAAAACACCTTACACAGCCTCGAAACATGTAAAATGCCAAATTTATAATCATTCCACTCCTTCTCTTTCAACCCCTCCGCTGCCGTCAAGACCAATTTCAACGAAAGCCACTGAAACCTCGCTATAAACATAAGCGGGATCCTATACCCCATAGGAATGACTATAGTCGATCCATTGGTTGCAGTGATAGACGTAAACCTCGACCCTCGGATGTTTTTTTCGCGAGGGGGGACGTTGAAAGAGTTGGCGATGAGGTAGTGGATGATTTTGGAGTTGGACCAGGAGTGGGGGGTTATGTAGTCGAGTTCGGAGGGGTGTTGCCAGCCGTAGAGGAGTTTTTGGGAGGGGGAGGTGAGGGAGGGGGAGGGGAAGGGGAGGGGGAGAACCAGATTATGGGGGATTCGGCGCGTTCTGTTTTGACGATGATGGTGTCGGTGGGGGTGGGGGTGGGTAAAGGTGGGTTGAGGGTTTGGTCTGATTTGGAGGGACTGCGGTTACTGGCACGCTTGATGGATCCATTTTGTGCTTTGGCTCGAGGCATGGCGAGGATGAAGTGGATTTGAAAGAAAAAAAGACGAGTCTTGTAGAAAAGAAAAGAGTTAAGACAAAGACGCATGAGTAATAACCTTTATCAACGCACCTCAATCTCTTTTAGTTTCTAAATCAGACTTTTTGACTTCAACTATCCTCGCAGCGCTATCAGAGTCAAATGAAAAGAGAAAAGAAAAAGACTTGTGGGTGGTGGTGGTAAGACAAGAGGTGACTGACGAAGAAAAACCACAAGTCATGTCCCACGCTCACGCCGCCTTCTTCAAACACACTGGTCCTTCTCTCTTCTCTCTTCCAAGGTCTTTGTAATAAATCTCTCAGTGCTGTAGATACGCTTAAACCACTCAAGTAACCGAAAGGAATACCCAGTAACAAACCCTAAGCTTTCCTCGAAGAAAGCGATAACTACTCCGTTTTCTCCCGAGTGTGAGACCAAAGTGAGACAAACTGCGACGTGGCAACGTTCTGGACGTCGTCGCTCTCTGCATCGTTCCGACGCACACACGCACGCACGCACGCAGGCCGTCCTTAATGTATCTTCAATGGTATCTTATCTACTCGTTGTACCCTAGAATATCTTTCTTCCAAACCAAACTCCCGAGTCCACGCTCGCCCTTGTTATGCAAGGAAAAACATGCCCTCCGGCTCTCCGAAACGGTAATCCTCCAACAAAATTATTCGACCAGCACTACGGCTTTAGAACAAAAGAACAAGACGTAGCGTGGCTACGAAGTAGCCGTCCCTGTCTCTTACCACCTCCAACCCTTCCATTCTCCTATTCTTCTATCCCGTCACGGTCATACTATCACTATCGTTCTTCTGAAGACTCATTAGTGGTCACTTCGTCACGTAGGCTTCATTAAACTGAATGACTCTTCCCAACCCGCCGAAAGCCATAATATTTAAACGTAACCATGCCAACTGCCAACCTCGCTCAATGTCAAGACACCTTCCAAGGCATAGTACTGAAGCCATACATAACATATCCACATCACGTCCCAACGAAACCAGTGACAGGTGAGGTGAACAACCCTCTGTACCGCCAGAATATGTTTCTTCCTAACCGCCGTTCCTCTTCAGTCTCCAACCTGCGCTCGTTTACCGTATTGTTACCGTAGACTCACTCAGACCGCTTGCAGCTCCTCCAGTTCTAGACCTTGTTCCATTATTTGTTTCTCAACTCATATGAATCCCGCAGAAATTGATCCTGATTCATTCAACAACGTTAAACATTTATTGGATGATCTTCTGGCACAGCAGATACCTCCTATGTCTCAGCCCTCCCGTTTCCCAATCTTGAACTGTCTTCTGACTGTTGAAGACATTGAGGAAGGGAAAGCACATCTTGAGAATCATCTCAAACGTACTGCTAGTGGTGCAGACAGGGTGACATATCAAAAGATTCTAGCTCTGGACAATGAGGTTCTGTGTGCATTCCTCAATGAATGCATCAGAACAAGGTTGATTACCATTCTGGTAGCTATTGCAAAAAAGGGGAAGTCTCTTGACTCAGCAGATGCACATTGTGCAGTGGGTCTAGAGAGTTGCGTTTTGAAGTTCCTGACCTTATTGATTCATCTGCGTATCTACAAGGTTTTGGAAGAGAACAATTTACTACCAGCTTCACAAAATGGCTTTTGATCAAAGTTCTGCACAAATAACAATGCTTTTGTTCTGAGGACCTTAATTGACAAAGCTATGGCTGAGGGTGACACATTGTATGTGGTCTTCCTGGACATCTCCAATGCATTCCCTTCAGCAGACCACTCTTTTCTCTGGTTACGAATGCAAACACTAGGGCTTACAGGTATATACTTTGATTGGATACACATGTTATATCAGAACATAACATATGTAGTTTCACTGGATGGCTTCATCTCAGACACATTCCAGGCAGGAGTGGGTGTCTTAATTGGTGACCCTTTATCACCTACCCTTTGGAATATTCTCATGGCAGGTTTTACTTTGTCAGAGGATCCAAATGATGCTTTATTGATTCCCAATGTATGGGTATCACATCTTGAACATGCCGATGATGGTGTTCTCGTGTGTAAAAACCCCATTGGACTGCAAAAGCACTTAGACTCAGCTTGGGTATGGGAAGGTGATGCCCGACTCCTGTTTCATGCTTTAAAGTCTGTTGCAATGGTATTTGGTCCTATACCAAAGTACTTGCCTCCCTTTAAGCTTGGTGGGATACCAATACCTTTTAAAGCATCCCACTGTTACATCGGGGTTGTGATTCGTTCAACAACTCGCAACTACTTTGTAGATCACTACAAAAAGAAGGCTGAAACTGCTCGCTTTACATCCAGATATGTGTTTAGCATTGAGTCCTTGATTGGGGCTGAGAGACTACCTCCAAAAATTGGATGTATGTTTTATACAGCTCTAGTGGATGAAAGGGATGTGGGCCAACGCTGCGCGTGGCAAGTACGAGGCCACAGGTTTTCTCTTTACTGGAGTGGGAAGAAGCCAGATGACAATGCGTGATGAGTAAGGTGACTACAGAAATATATGAAAGACATATATGCCAGTATTGCATGTTTCAAGGTGTTGTCGTGTATCTTGTGATGTGGAGATTGTCATGAATCGCCTCCCGCCTCCTTCATTCTTTCCTCTATTCTCTTCCATTATCTATTCACTTCTATTCGCCATTCTATCATCTTCCATAAACCCATAAATACTGATTACTTCTCATCATCGTCTCTTGGATCTATGACTCACTTCTCCGCTTCCTTTATCTCCATGGACATTCTCACGTACATATTTCTCTACTTGACCCACATTCTTATCTCCTCCGATCCCTAGGCTCCATGGACATTCTCACATATTCACTTTTCTTCTATATATATCTTAGATCTTGTAGTTAGGTTCTTTAGTCTGTTCACTTCGTCTCCACTCCGCTCCTAGTACAGTGCAGTGTCGAGCATAGTCAGCTACTCGATCCTTTCTCGTCTCTATCATCCTTTCTCTATCTCATCTCATTGTAACTCGTCGAATCTATCTTGTTCATTGTGTGACTTGGGTGGTTTGCTAAGTGGCAACGTTCTTGACACTTGAACAGACTACCTTACACCCACCTCACAAACAGACCCTCGATAAAACACACTGGCTCTTAACTTCGAACCCCTTATTAACAACCTACGAACCCGACCTCCACCGTTCTATCCTTTCCCCATCGAAAAATCAAAGTACTTCGTAAACTACCGAGAAGAACTCGAAACAACAGTACTCGAACACGCCATCGCACTCGACGACTATTGGATTATACTCAACAAGAGATTGTGGATCCCAGGTGAAGTGACCGTCTCCGAATACCTCCGAATAAAGATATCACCTGAAAACACCTCTCCACGCTACGTTGCAATTGTAGATACGTGTTACCTCGTTCAACTAGGAGAAACAACCCTCCCATATTGGTTCAGTCACGCCGACTACGAGGATAGTGACATCTTCGAGTTCCGCCCGGAGGAATACCACGAATATCTCCAGACCCGAATCCCTAGAATAAACGACTACTATAGATCACTGGTCTCTTGGGAAGACGTCTCAGGAGAACAGTGGAATCTCTTATTCCCGGAATCTGAAACAAGTGAATGAGCGAAAGCGGAATTCCTAGAACCACTAGATCACGCACAGCCTCACAAAACCCCAGCCGAGTTTCCTCCCCCCACATCGTTTGTCTCAGACGACCTCACGCACACGTCCCCCGGAACCAACAAGATTGTTACTTCTCACACCAAAACCGGTGGGAGTTTTGCACAACCCATCCGTGTCCCAACCGACTCTCCGTAAATAATCGACCCCTTTCAATCGAAGAACAGACAGTCGGAATCGAACCAGTCTCGCTCTTCGAATCACTCCCATCAGAATCAACCGCAGAGAACCCGAATCCTGTCACAACCCCGTCACCAACTCCTTCTCACGAACCTTCCCCAGAACCCCAGTCCTCTCACAACAGATCCCCGATGAACAGTACTCCTAGTGCAGTACAAGAACCTATCTCAATCAACCCCACACTCCCAATCGACTTCCACTCCATTCACGCCGCCCTCAGGATGTCTGAAAACCCTGCCTCAGCCACAGCTGCTGCGGGAGGAACCCAAGTTCCCCGAGACGCCGCACCACCCGACGACGATGCTCAGGACACTCAGTCCTCGTTTTTTCCTAATATGACTACCAAGGAACGAGGAGTAAAACCAGAGAAGTTCACAGGAGACCGGAACCAAACAAAGGATTGGATGGCCGAATTTAACAACTATCTCCGTCTCAACGACCAAGTCTACCCTACCGAAGACGAAAAGATATTGTTCTTCCTCACGCTATTTTCAGGAGATGAAGCGAAACGATGGGCGCGTAATATGATGAAAAAGGTCTTTGAGGAAGAAGATGATTTCAGTGATAGTGATGAAGAATACACGAGTACCGACGAGGACTCCTCCGCTTCGAAACCAAAAACGAAGAAAAACTCTGGACTCTATACGAAGTAAAGCGAGAATTCCTGCGGGACTTCAAGCCCTCAGCTCGGGAAACCCAGGCCCAAACCAAAATAGAACACATCAAAATGGAGGGAGCCCTGGCCGATATAGATAAGTACAACTCCCAATTCAAACGATACGCTGACGATACTGGCTATAACGACAAGGCATTAATGAAATGGTATCGAAAAGGACTTCCCCGAGGGCTGGTAGACCGGATCTCCTATCTATCCACCCAACCTAGAAATCTCGCGGCACTACAGAAGGCAGCGGTAAAACAACACATGATTTGGTTAGAAAGGCAGGAAGAGAAAAATTCATGGAATAAACCTCGAAGGGAGGAAGGACAGACGGGAAGGGGGTCACAGAGTACAAGAAGTGGTCGAACGAGAAGCATGGAAGTAAACGTCTTCCAAGACAATGTCCCAGGTGCATCT